>JAXGGA010003505.1:0-101521 GCA_038373865.1 Uloborus plumipes | reverse complement strand
ATAGAAATCGACGTGGTAAAGTTGGATGTTTCTCTCGAAAGATACTGATCATCAAGGAAGCAGAGGCAAGGCTTAGTGACTCGCAGCCCTCTCACAACTACAGCAGTCTTAGGACTCGAAATCAAATCAAATCAAATCAATTGAAGTTCGAGTTATAAGAAGCTTCTATAGCCTTCTCCAGAGTCTGTGACTCAATGAAAGCTTCGACGTAAAGGGTATTTGTGTTATAACTTATAAGGCTTCGAGTTTTGCTTTTATTGTTATGTTTTCTTTTTTAAATTAAGTATTTTAATTCTTAAAAGCCTGGTGGTAAAAGTACTCGGCAGTCTTTAAGACCTTATATCTCGATAACAGGTATACGAGGGTGAACAAATTTTGCGTCAAAAATTTGTCTGAAAATGATCTTTTGATTGCTACGTATTTCAACCTTTTCCAATATTTAACTCGCCGCGTGGTTCCCAGGTTAAAAGTATTTTGAACTGAAGAAGAATCATTCATTTAGCACAATTTTTCTTTCTTTCAGCATTTCTTTATCATTAGCATTGGAAATTAATTTACCATAACTATATAAAAAAAAATTGATCAGCTTTCCAGAAATCAAAGGATTGAGAACGTATAGCGCCTTTTCTCCGGACGAAATAGTTATCTCTCAAAAATAAGTAAATAACATCCACAGAATACCAGTGGGAATCGAAACCACGACATTTTTTCCGCACATGAGAAACTGTCAGAACGAACACTTTAAAAGCAAAAATTATTGTCACCCTGATAACTCGACAATAGTGGTCGAACGCAAAGCATTTAGCATTCTTTGGCAGGCAAATGGATGGCATTCTGGCGTACTTCTTGCTCTTTTGTACTTACGACATTTACCTATTTACACCAAGACCCCACCTTCGGTAGCTGTGGTATTAAAATTATTTCAATCAATTTGTATCTTTCTATACATTTTAACATAACATTTAAATCTAATGTGTCAAAATATCTAATATATTATTTTTTGCCATCTAACTCTATATTTATCAATCTGTATCTATAAATATAAATTTCAAAAAAATATTTTTTATGTGTATTTCTATAACTACAAATATGTGAATATCTATTTATACATATAATGTAATTATTCTCTCATCTCGTCTTTATAAAAAATCTCTATATTTATTAAACAATATCTATCCTTCCACAAAAGATATTCATTTCAAAAAAAAAAAAAAAAAACTGTTTGTAAAATGCAATTATTTACTCATCGTGTTTATCAAAATCTCTGCATATTTTTCAACCTATATCTATCTATACAAAATAATCTACAGCTCTATGCTAAATTTCAGGTTTCCGTCTTTCCGGAAAGCGATCCACACACGGCACACAAACTAGCGCATTTTGTATACTACATTTGGATTTATTGTCCTTCTAATAATTTTCTCTCTCTCTCTCTCTCTCTCTTTCACACGAACACACACACACAAGTTCTTTCTCTTTTTTTCGCTTTTCATATTGAAGTTTAACGGTGAGAACATGTTTCAGGAAGTTTCTGATAATACTTTTACCATGATCTGTAATTAGGAAACTCACTCCGTAGGAAATCTTAGTTCCATCAGTAGCCCACAAGCTTTGAATTTTATTTTCTGCTGTAAAAATTTAATTTTTTATTGATTTGTTGTGACTTTTTACTGTTCTGAAACAAATTCTTTTTGATAATTACTTTTGTTTTCCCATGATGAAGCATTTTTTCTTTCGATAAATTCATTTTGTTTCCGAAAATTAAAATATTTTTCTTCTGTGTCATTTTACGCATATTTGATTCTTTTTTCTGCTCGTATCTGCTGTCCTGATTTATACCCATAATGTACTTGAGAAACAATGATCTGTTTGATTATAGAAAGTTTATTTTTATTTTCTAATCCTGTTTTGCGGTTTCCCAAAAATTTAATATCATTCAAACCTCCCCTCCTCTCTTTATGATTAACATGATAATCCCAATTTATATTTTCATGAATCAAGGCCCTTAAATGTTCTTTTGTTTTTCTTATTAATGGGAGTATTGTAAAAATAATCCCAAAAATCTTTTATTTTTTACTAAAAGAAAAGACATACCTAAAATAATACACTTCTCCAGAGAAAGTTCAAAATAATTTTTGCCTGCCCAATTTAAGATACGTTTCATTATCTTGATAAGATTTTTTTCTATCATAATCATACAAGTACAAGATGCAATAACTATTTTTTATATTCCCAAGATCTGCCAATAAGCAATTGTACTTTTTCTTTCAATAAAATCAAAATTTCTTCAAACCATGCGGAAATTCCGATGATAAAGTAGTCCATAATCCAATTTATTACTTTTATGTCTGAGTTGTATTATAAAGCATGTTATTTGAACTATTAACTTGTGCTATTTTTCATGCAGTTTTAATTTCATTTAACGTATGAAAAAAATACAACCTCTTCTGAAGTCCTTTTTTAAGCCATAAATAAAGCATGGCAAAATTGCAAATTGTTGCATTTTCTCATCAATTTAAAAGGAATAGCTAGCTTTTTAAGAATGCAAAAATTGGGCAAATATATTTAGTTTCTAGATATGACAAAATATTTTTCTTTTTTCACATTATTGAAGAGGAGGAAAGTTAACACGTTGGCCAGTTAATCAACTCTCATACGTCTACTGCCATGGCCAAATAACATGTTACCATTTTGGGTAAAATAGGTATTTCTTAATAATCACTGGTTCATGATGGTTAGGGAATTATCAGACAAATGGCTTATAGACAGTATAACTCTCAAGAAGACTGAATGTTTTAGGAAGGCTAATTTTCTTGTTTTATATCGAACCAAATTAAGTGTGTATTTTTTAGGACATAACTTACAAGTTTCTCGATTTCAATAGTAGTTCAGTTTAAATATATATAGCCGCAGAGTTTCATTAGCACACATTAATCAACGCTAGTGACTTAATGTTCCTGAATGTTTGACAGCAATATCAGGGTCACATTTCCATTTTTGCCCATGCATTGACAATATCCATTAACTACTTTCGGTCTCTTTTTAAGTCAGTTTTCAAAACTTCGATTTATTCCAACCAAATTCTTCCAAAGCTATTAAAAGTAAACTTTTGAAAACCAGTTGAAGCTTTTTCAATAATTAGAAAATGTTTTTAGGCATCCATTGGCTCTTGAAAGAAGTGTGAAACTGACCATTGAGTTGCCAGAGTGGTATTTAAGAAAGAAGCAAGATATGAATTAATAAGAAAACTTTTATGCGATCATCAATGCTAAAACTGAGTCATGAATCCAACTTCCATCCTTGATCATGAAGTAGAAACTTGTTTAAAATCGTACAATAGTCGTAGATATAAATTTATTATAAATATGTAAATGATTTTATTCTTCTCGGTTGTTGCAATAGGAGGTGCATTGTGGAACATGAATTACAACCACCTCCTTGTGATCGGTTCTGGGTTGTTGAATTAATAAAACGTAATTGCAGTATCAGCAGAGATGAAGAGGGGCACAGTGCACATTAAATGCTTCATTTGTAAAATTTGATAATAGAAGAAGAAATACTAGAATATGATAAAGTGTTTAAACAATTTAATTTTGGTTAATTTTAAGGTACTTTACGGTGTATAAGTGAGTATTAAAAAAATATTTCAGTGGTATTTGAACAAAAATGTTAAGTATTTGTATTTTTATTAAAAAAGTGCGAAGTATGACCATTTTTTATCTCTTTTCAAAATTTTGTGCTAATGCGCGATTTGAGGACACAATTATTTATTTTTACCCCCTCCCCTCCCTGCATGCTTAGTAGGCCAACGCAAAACTTTTTGTTTTCCATTCGAAGTCACTTATCGAAAATATCCATTTTCAACCCACCCTAGTAGTTAATCTTCTCATCTTTTCTCTAACCTCTGATACTGTTGAAAGAATGGTTGTTAGTGCTCGTGAAAAAAAGCTTTCAACACTCGAATGAGACTGCGCCAGGTTGAGCCACGCTCAAGTCTGGACTTAACTCATAATTTATATTAAATAAATATAATGCTTCAAGCAAGAAGTGTCATAAATATTATTAATCTTCACATAAAAGTTAAATGTCTAGACGTTTTTAATAGTTTTTTTTTTAAAGAATATGTATCTGAAATTTATTGAATTGACTTACAATAAAATGAGCGCAGTAGTATTAAACAGTTGTTTTGTATTCTTAAGTTTATTAAATTCCCAATGAAGATTAATTCATCAATAAGTTGACAACATTCAGTAATGTAGTGAATATTTGTGTATTAAAATGATAACAAACCATATTTCTGAATTTTACACTTTTTATTTTCAATGATGTAGCTAAATTAATGTTAATTACATCGTAGATTTTATGTATCTGGAAAAATTATTAAGCTTTAAGTCTCTGTTAATTGAAAAAAAAAAAAGATTTTAAAACGTGATATTCTTTAGTTGATGTTAAATATTTTAAGTAAACATTTTTGAATTCAAAATGCATTATTTAAGTCACGATAAGTTAACTGCTCCAAAAAAACTTGAACAGTATAGTTCAAAACCTATTTTTAACTAATTCAGTTCTTTGAGTGTTTATTTTTTAATTGAAAAAGTCGATAACGGTAGGAAAATTTTCGAACGAAATAAACTGCTCAGAAAATTTAAACTAATAAAATTTTAAATGAATGTTAGTTGATGTTATCAACGTAAACAATTAATTTTGAGCTTGATAAATCGTTAAAATGTGGGGTAAAATCCATTATTATAGTGTAGTTTAAATGCTGTTAAACATTAATTTAACTTTGTGACAGCAGTAAATATCGGAAATATAGCTCGTATTTTACAACTGTTTAAATAAATCGTAAAGCAGAACTCTAATGAGTAGTTTTGAAATAGTAACTTTACAGCTTTTTATCAGTCTTTTGAGCATCTATTTTCAAGTTTCTATTTGAGCGAATATCTATTTTCGAGAAAGTTAGCTTCCCAAATAAATATTTGCCCATTCGGGAAATTTAAGTTTCTCAAATTACTAAAAGGAAGCGAGACAAGTAGAGCATTATATTTCCTGTCTGGAAAGCGTTGGGTGAAATGAATATTTACAGCTAAACTTCTCAGTGGTGGATATTTATGAGTTGGGAATTTTCATCTTTTGAGGTAACAAGAAGTTCGACAAAGTACTTGACACTATGATTGCTTATTGTTCCACTTAAAAAGAGATCAAAACCTCGCCTTTCGCGTCAGTAGTTCGAACGAGGTCAGAGCTACTTTTTTTGAACTTACGGCTCTTTCCTTTTCTAACAAGTAGTGAAGTTGTGATTTCATGTTTTTTTTTCACCTGTTCCAATCAGAACGGTTTTGCTTTCAAAATTTGCGTGAAACAAGATCGCGAGCATTGAACGGCATTCCTTGGAAAAGTATTTGGTGAGTTGCTGCTTGTTTTTGATATTTAGAAACTAATTTTTGAAAAATGTGGTAGGGGTAATTTTACTAGTGAATGGACATATCGCATTTTTTCTTTTTATTTATTTATTTATTTATTTTTGAAATAAACTTTCAAAAGTTTTTCTTATAAAAATTCGCAGTTGTAACTTCCTTCTATAGCAATTCCAAAAGTTTGTCGTTCAGTTATACGTGTTTACTTACTGGTTTGTTGTCTTTTTTCATATGTGTTCCCCCAAAAGACAGAAGAAAAACCGTAAAAGTGTTCCCAATTTCTTCAATAGTAGTTTGCCATGTGCCAAATGCTATCGCTTATAACGATACAAAATGTAGGTCACGAAAATTTCTTTTCACTGTAAAAACTGACTTTTATGTTATTTTGTGTGCTAATTTCAAATACAACATTTATTTTTCTGAATCACGGAAGTATTTTTCACAAAACTTGAATGTACGAGTAAAATACCCCTTTTTTTACATATTCCAGTAGAAAGTCCCTTTAAAGTGTGTGAGTTTTATTTTCAAACTAACTGATCTATAAAACAATTGGACATCTTTTGTTAAATAGATATTAATTATAAATTGTTTTAATTAGAGCTGTTACCCTTATTTAATGCATCAAGGAGTATGCGGGTATTTTGTCTGCAACATCCAACACTAGTTCAACATCATATTGTCATTCCACCTGCCTCGATACGTACGTTCAAACACATTGATATCTTGGTGCTGTCTTTGTTTCTATTTTTTACTAATTAACTTCAAGATTTTGAGGAAAATAGTCCAAATTTGAATTTGAAACGTACACTTTTGAACTCATTGCAGTTGTTGTTCTTGTCTTGTGACAGCTAGGCTGGCAAGGTGGGGTGCGCTGCTGCTGATTTCTAAAATTCACACCCTATTCCCACATATTTACCATGAAGGATGATTAAAAAACTTTCATCAATTTGTTGCTGGTCTGCTAAATTCTTAATAGGGATTTAATGTTTATTGAAAAGTGTCAGTTAAACCATATGCTTTATGTGACAGAATAAACCGACAATTTCTCTCTTATTTCGCGATGAATTCTTTAAAATGAGCATTTTTGGTAGAGATGCAGTTTTTTTTTAATCCGGCACTGTATACGACACAAAAGGTCTCTTATTCTAGAAACACATTAAAATCAAAGTATCTCTATGGCACCGCAATTTTAATTTGGTGAAAGAAGAAAAATCTATAAAATATATTTTTTATGCATTTGCTTCTCTCGTTCTCGATCATTAAATGTGTGGGAAGAAATGATTAAATGCATTGGTGAAAAAAAAAAATCTACACGAACTTCATTCGAATGGTATCCCAATTTGCACATAAAATTTGCATAAAAATCCAAACGATTGAAATCATTTGGCGTTTTACTAACTTCTAGCGAAAGTGAACAAGCATAATTTAACTTATGTAATTTGCTTAAATTGAAATGGAGTAAGCAATCAGTACAGTCCTAAAAGCTGACTTACTATTTCCTAAAGTTTCAGAGACAGCAAATAATGTTTAAAATATAGCGTATTTATTTATTAATTGCTTCACATTTGAATATTTTTTTTAAATACAAGAACGCGCAGTGATATTTAAATACTATGCCTTGTTATTATCTAAAAATGTTTTTTTGTTAATATTTTTGCTTCAACTGACGATTATTTTCTTCATTACCCTTTAAAAAGTATTTAGCCACAGTATTAAGTCACATTGAAATGTTAAAGCAAAAACTACTAAGTAACTAGCATTTCAAAAAAATACGGTAATAAAACTCGACAAAAAGAGTAATTATTTGTAGGATTTGTTGGAAAGTTTCCAAAAACTTCAAAAATTCAATAAAATAATTTTTTACGTTTATTAGAATATAGTACTACTAAAATACCTTACTGATTCTCCCCCGGTGCAGAAAAAATTATGTCAACGTGTAAGAAAAACAAGGAGTTTTTATTTTTAACGTATTTTTTAAATAAAAAGTCTAATCGCATAATGATCTGTAAGACAATTTTCAAAAACTTCAAGAGTGCTTCATAAAATATTTTAAAAACGTTCTTGGAATTACAGTACCACCAAAACAACTTATTAAATTCCACCCAGTGAATAAATATATCAAACGTTTGCTGAATCAGTTGAAATTAAAAATTTTAAAGCTCACTGTAGCTTTTTAAAAACTTTTTCGACAAATTTCCTTCATTGACACTTTAAGAGTACACTATAACTATAATAAAAACACTGCCATATTTGAATTAAAATTTTGGTTTATCCCCATGCGACTAGCATAGAGATACAGTGGATAAAGTTTCATTCAAATGAAAGAATAACATTTTGAATTATTAATTTTGAAGCTCGCAAATTTTACTTCAAAGCTCTTTTCGAGAAATACGCATTTTAAGTTTTAATGTTTTTACCATACATTATGGTATAAAATATCCAACGTTTCTATTTCTAATGAAAGTAGGAATCGAAATTGACCGATTTTTGTAAAGCTAAAAAAAAATGATTAAGCTAATAAATTCATTTGAAATGTCAATAAAATTTTATCAAAAATTTGAAAAATATATTTCGCTTTCCTTGCACCATGACACTTTTGAAATAGTTTCTCAAAATTTGGTTGAAGACTTAGAACGTAGTGAATATGCAACATCAGAAAACGGTGGAAGCTTTTAAAGGAAAATGTGTTTAGTCATAAGCATGCTAAAATATATACACGCATTATGATAACTTACTGATGTTTGTAAACGTTATACATCTTTTTGACCCAAAGTAGGTTAAAACACTTTTTTTTTTTCTTTTTTTATTCCAACTGGATTACGGCTCCTTAAATGCAGTTTTTATGAAATGATTAACTGAAACACGATTTTTACAGACGAACTTAACAGAAAATTGTCAAGAATTTCTCCGTACATTCAAAAATACCTGCAAACTAAAGGGCAAACTATTATTTTTGTCAGTGCATGATATACCTTTTCTGTAAAATATTAGTTCAATCAATGAGTTTCACTTATTGACTATAATGTGATTTTGATTTGCTGGAAAGGGTAAAAACATGCTGAAAGCAGTGATTAACGACAATCTCCACTATTGATAGACCTTGGAAATTAATTAAAGACGTAAAAAATAATAATAAAACGTTAATCTGCATAAATTCGCAGTAAACTACTGATACTTGTTTCGGATTTGTAAGTAACCCTTTTTTTATTTCAATGCAGAAGAAGTGAGCGTGTGAATAAAATGCCATCTGACATAAGTTTTTGTGGGATGGCTTTGCATTCATAAGCTCACTTCTTTTGCATTGAAAAAGGGGTTCATATCTTTTCGTCCGTAAGCTTACTTCTTTTGAATTGAAAATGGAGTTCATATCTTTTCATCCATAAGCTCACTTCTTTCGAAGTAGAAAAAGTGGTTCCTCGTAATCTCGAAACCCATGACTGCAGTTTCCTGCCAATTTGGTTATATTAATGTAGTATTATTATCTTTCACTTTTCCGCACAAAGGTATTTTTTTAATTCTTACTCAAAGAAGATGAGAAAGAAATACTAGTAAAAATTTTATGAGCAGCGCTTTTAGAATGAAACGAATAATGCAACACGTTCAAATCTCTACTTTTACTAATAATTCAGAAAAAGGCTCTGTGTTTGAGAGATAAAAATTATTTTCAAATTTTTAGTTACATAGTAATACAAATATACAATAATGTAATACAAATATACAATATTTTTCTTTCATTTATTAGCGAGGCATTTTATCACGGTTCGTTGCTTAAAGCATTTGATGGAAATTATCTTTTCAGTTGATCATTAACTGCAACAAATGTCTCGGTTAGCAATTTTAAATTAATGATTTATTAAATAGCACAAGGCTACAATTTCAGTCAACCTTGAATTTATAATCAAGTCAAGGTCTATTCAGTGTCATGTTACATTTATTGAGACATTTATCAGAAAAATGGTTGAACATGGAGTGTATTGAATTTTAAGTTAAGGTAGTTTGCTTTCCATTGAGCATCTTTGGTTCCCCAAAATGAACTAAATTTAAAGAATTCTAGCAGAAAACTTTAATAGTAAAACACTTGATCATAAAGTTTAAGCGCACGTTTTATTAGCTTACCGATGCGTAAAAATACAGCATTACATGAGATGAATGTGACTTATTAAGGAGATAATTCTCTGACACAGCTCAATGTTGAACGATTTGTCTATGACGTGCCCCTCTTGCAGAAACTTCCAGCTTCTTGAATTCGATCAGCTTTTAAGAAACCAGTTTTCTTCGTTTAAGTCTTTAAAACAATTTATCTGAGAGGAATAAATCGTACTAATTTTAAACTGTCATATTAAAAATTTTCTGTGTGTTTAAGCTTTTTTTTCCTTTTTTTGAAATTTTTGTAAAAATAGAAAGCGAAATTAATCAGAAATAAATGTGTTAAAATAACTTTTATAAGTTTTCGTTATTGAATATTGTGTTAAATTATGCATACATATCTAAATATATATAAATATATATAAATACAGCAACTGCTTAAATTTCAGATTAATTCATGAGATTTTTAATTTAAAAAAAAGAAGAAGAAAGAAAGAAGAAGTAAAAGAAAAAAAAGTATCAGTAGTCAAAATTTACCAGACTAGAAAATAGAAGAATCTAAACATTTATTACAAAGTGTGTACATTATTTTTGAAAGAGAATATCTGGATAAGCTAATTCCTATAGAAAACCTTCAATAAAACTCATTATTATGAATCTTTAAAGATATCTTGAGGGGAAAAAATGTAGATTTCAATGTACGTTCGTTATTTAAACTAGATATTAACATCAACAACTTCAACTCAATTCGATGGCATATGGGAGAAAAGCATACATTAAAGACCAGGTACACGAATGAACGCTGAAGTTGACGTTTGTGTTGATAGATGTAAGGCTGTTCAGTCACGCTCCGTCTGGGTTAATTTTAATTTACACCCACATAGCTAGAGTGTATTCATTTCGTTGGAGGCTACGAGACAAAAGTATTTTTTGAGCTTAAATTGAGCTTTTTTTTTTAGCTGTTAAATGTCGTTTCTTATATCTTCAGTTTATTCTATTTCGGTTCATTTTTACAGTCATGTTATTCAGTTTTCATTGTTTCAGTTTGAATATTACATACACCTTGCTTTACTTGTGTACTTTTTTCAAAATTTTAATTGAAGAACAATAATGACAGATATTTTTAACCTTTATTATTAATATCATTGTCACTGTTCTTGACTCATTAATTTTATTTATTTATTCAGTTATATTCGCTTATTTATTTATTACACAAACCGAAGTGGTTTACAAAGATACGTATCTCTAGTAAGACATGGCACATGGTGAAACAATATCAAGTCCCTTATCTATGTAAAAGGGAGGGATTAACTGTAAGCCAAACATTCAAGATTAGGTCACTAATCACTATAGATAATTAGTATATAGTAATGATTCTGTCTCAGCCTGTTACAATCGTTAAGTTTCATTTTTTCTCTAGTGTAGTTATGGTAGCGTAATTTCCTTCCAAGAGCCTGATTTTTGCACTAGCTCGTAATATAGTAGCATTGTGGAATGGTTATGGTTGTTCGGTATTATGCAAAATGATCACAAAAAAATTGCATTGCCAATTTTGTTTTATTTCAAACTGTAAGTTAACTACAGTGCTATACATACAAAATTTATAAATTGTATTTAATATGAAAGAATATAAAATAACGTAACAATGCATAAATGAACAGGAAAACTGCATACACGCTTTTTGGCGTTACGAGGGACGCCTTTTATAATGCAAATAATTTGAGATTATGGATGTTGTATTGAAAAAGGCATTCCTTGTAACACCTAAACACGTATATGCAGTTTTTTTTTTTTCACATTTGTGCATTATTAAGTTGTTTTATCTATTCTATTTCTCAAAATCCAGTTTTGAAAGCAGTACTAAAGGGTTTTGACAAAACTTAAAAATCCTTCTTAATATTCACTTTTTATTGCCATCTAGTGGTTTTTGATCTAATGGTTTCTGGTAGGCCTTAAAAGGAGCTTTAAACTTTTATTTTTTTTTTTAAGTAAATTATTTTTTATAGAAAGTGTACTTTACGGGTTTTAGTCCTAAACGACTAATTTATTCATTTCTTTTATTTAAAATAGTCTATATTTGTAACTGCTGATGTAGAACTAGTAGGAGTCGGAGAGTTTCTAAAATCGCTTCTCTCCTCCTTGTCTGTCGAAATTCCCACAGAACCCTTTCGAAACAAGATATCACATCCGGTCAGGGGTCGAGGGTTACGAACGGAGACCTGCCGCTTATTGCTGTTCACAACAGCCGATTCCTTTGAAAACAAAGCGACCGTTTCAACCATTCGCTTTTGAAGTGCGGCTTGACTGTATAAAAGACTATTGACTTTTATAAGGTGGAAAAATTATTGCTTCTCATAAACTTAAAGCAATGAAAAATTTTTTTTTTTTGGGGGGCGGGGATTCAGAATTGAGCTAATAATTCTTTCTTTTTAATTGAAAAATTAACAATGTCTCTCTGTGTACTTGGTGTGGCACACTTCTTTTTTATCTTTTTTAATGTAATTTCGACATTAATTCTTTCTAGTTTATTTTCAAAAGTAATAACACATTCTGTACGAAGATTATTTCTGATTAAGATATCAACTAATGTCTGAAAATTTCATTGTGTTGTATTTAGGCAAATTCTATGCGTGACTCACATTAGTAGTGTAAATTATTATGGAATTTTAAAAAAATCTAGAGCGATATAATTACTTTAAAACTAACACTTATTGCATTTGTACTGAACTTTGATAGTGAAATAATAATTTTATACTAGTTACATTCAACTTGATGATCCCGTAAATATGTCCTGTATCATAAGTGGGACTCACGTTTCTTTAGAAAGGAAGCTCACTTGGCGTATTATGTTTAGGTATGTGAAATTCATCACTTTTCACATGTTCAAAAAGGTTTCCAGATGGAATTATAGCTTTTCAATGAACAAAAGTTGAGTTGAGCTAAAAAAGAGAGAGAGAGAGAGAGAGAAAGAAAGAGAGAGAGAGCGAAAAGTGTACGATCAAAAAGACTTACTTGATGTCAAAAAATGCAGCGTGGCATCATATGCACAGAGCGCAAAGAGTGATGCAACACTTTAACAAATGTTGAAATGAATAACTTATTGCTCATTTAGCTACATATTTAGCACATAATAAATCTTCTTTCTTCCTGTTAAAAAAATTATTTTCACAAATATTTGAACTAAAAACATACTATCCCTTTGTTAAAATTAGACAAAAAAAAAAAAAATTCCCTGTTCCTGGGAGAGGTCCCAAGGAGGGGCACATTTCATTTTGAATTTGTCGAAAATTCAGACATTTTTTGGCACGGTGGGAGGACAATAACACTGTGACTTGTTACTAATTTCAACTCTTTCGAGCAAAATACAAAAGTACTGTAGAAACTGCAGAAAAAACACTTCGTCAACTTTGTTTTCAGCCTTTACACAGCGTGCAGGGGAAGACCGCTTATATTGGACCACTGCTTAAATTGGACCTCGGGCTTAAAATCTAATACCGAGATCTGTGCTACACTTTAACAGTAAAAATATGAAGTTTTGGGAATAAAATCAATGTGTATGAAGTTTCACCAGTCTTCGAACTGTTTAGCGTGAGTTACGGCTTGATTTGTGTTGAAAACGTGCGAAATCTTATTTTGTGGACTAGTTTCTAGAAGGATAACTCAAAAACTTGTGAATTGCGGTAAAATGCTGTTACAGTATTATAATCTGTGTTTAATAAGGATTACATTGATGTATTTATATGCCCGATTGTGATAATTTTTGACAGAGCAATGAGCTGAAGAATAAAAAATGGCGTGTTTTCCTTTATTGGACCGAAAAAATTTTCCTATATTGGACCGGTGGTCCAATTTAAGAATATGATTTTAAATAAGACTTTTTATTAATCGTAACATAAAATAAGTGACTCGTCTTATTTAATAGCGTAGTTAAAATTATTTTAAGCATACTTTAACACCTATTCACGATATTCATTTAAACTTTTTTATCAAGCACATTTTTATCAAGTAGAAGCTGCAACTTCTTAAAATGTATGCTTTTTTTTCTCTTCATCCATTAAGCTGCAGTTTCAGGTTGTGAAACATATTTATTAACTTAAATTAAATGTATGCCGGTTTACTGAGAGATATATATGAAATTCTTCGATATTTTCAAAACGATTTTTAAAGGAAACAATTTATGTGCTACTAAAATGTTCAATGTAGATGAAGCCGGTCTTTTCATTGTCCAAAAGCCCCAAAATATATTGCGTATAGAGATAAACACCAGGTTGGAGTAGTAATGAGTGGTGAACGTGGTAGAAATACACTGGTTATTTGCTACATGAGTGCAACAGAATTGCAAGCTCCCCATGCTTATTTTCAAAAGATTACGTTCCATGTATGAACTTATCGTAAAATCTTCCCTGGTGAGCAATATGCTTGTTCAAAAAAAAAAAAAAAAGGTTGGATGACAAACGATAATTCACACAATTGATACAACATTTCATCAAAACTGTTAATCCAAGCAAGGTAAAAAGAATGTCTTTCTATTAATGGATAGGCACAGCACTTACATAAAGAACATTGATGCAATAAACCTTCGCTAACGAGAACTATATAATAATAATATCTCTTCAAGCACATCATACACGTAGATGTGGTCTTTATTTAGTCTCTGTCTACATATTTTAATCGAGCATGTGATACATGGATGCGAGAACATCTAATGAGATCCATTATCTAATATCGCACAGGAGAACTGTTTGGTAATTCTTATGGGCAAACCGCACAGCTTTTGCCATGGTCTTGATAGCCATGGCAAAAGCTGTGAGTTGGTTCTAAAGAACAGGAGTTTAGCCTATTAATTGACATGTGTTTAATGACATTGATTTGGCTGCAAGAGAATTAGAGGCAAGTAGTCCATATAAAACTACTCAAAGTGAACAGTGAACAGGTTGCATGTGCAGTGTAAGTTGTACACCATGTACAAGAACTAGCTACGATTTAAATAAGTACAAGTTCTGCAGAATCGGCTGATAGTTCTCATCAAAACATGATAGTCAACTCTTACTATGATTTTGTAAAGCCGGCTCACATATCACCTTTGCCTAAAAAATAGAAGGAACAAAAAGGAAGGCTAGCTTAGCAATCATTCTAACGGTGTATAAAAGAGGCATAGAGCAGAAAAAGTCACACAAGAAGAAGCAAGAAACTGCATAAAACAATTGTTATTGCAATATTTGTCATAGAGATGAAGTGCAAAACATGATTAAGTGTATGAAATGCCATCGGCGAGTTTAACAACACTGCTTAAGTGAGGCCGAAGCAAAAGAAATTCTGTTGCAAATCGCGGAAAAAAGCTGTATAGTTCAAATATAAATTATTCTATGATTTCTTTGTGCGGTCCAATTTAGGAAGCGCATGGTTCAATTTAGGCGCATATATTCCTATATTGGACTTTTGCAACTTTTTATAAGATAATTTTTTAAAAAATAATTTTCATATTTTCAGAAAATATAAGATCCTAGGGCGGTTCCTAATTAAATTTAGCTTACGATGCTATATTTTGCATTTCTGTTTTGCTTCACATTGAGCGACACAGGCCTCCTGTTCTAAGGGGGTCCAATATAGGCGGTCTTCCCCTACTGTCAATTCAATGCTGTATTAAAGAGTGTTCGACAATATATGAGTATACCACCTGATTTCTTTCAAAAAATAGCATCCTCTGCTTTTTCATGAATTTGATATTTTATTGCAGTGAGTGTTAAAAAATAGTAAAGTAAAAAAGCTCAGACCACTTTCTTGTCACAACACAAAACATTAACTACAATTAGACAACTATTTTCGACATTCTCCGTAGGTGCATGTATAAAATACACAGGTGTAGCAGATTGGGACGTATCGTCATATTATATGACTTTAACCCACACCACTAAAAAATGTTCATTTATATTTGATGATATTGCTTTGAGTTGAGGAGAAAACAAAACATGTTTTTGCCCCTTTGAAGTTCACCCTTAAAATTTCCCTTTTTGTACTTGTTTCATTCCGTTGCATATATTTGAACACGTGATAAAAATAATAATTTCAATTTGAGCTTTAAAAAATAAAAGTAAAAATATCTATGTGCGAATGTGCTAAAAAATCAGAAATTGTAATGTTATTTCATGTTTCTCTTTTTTTATTTCAGATAATGAAGTCAAGCAAAATTTTAGGCAGCCAAGTAGGGCAGCAAATAGTGTCTGGATTACTAAATTACGGTATATTGCTTTTTCTACAACGATTTATAGACTTTTCTTCAAATACAAATACTTTAACAACTATACAGCAATTTTAATAGTTATCAATTATGGGTTATTGATAATGATTCGTTACCATAAAATTACCATTTTAACTCTTAATTGAGATCTACTGATGTCCAATACAGTCCTCATTAAGTTTATATTAGGCATGTTTTATTTTAAATGTTCAGCGTAATTTGTCAAGTTCACGCGGGACAAAGTCGATGGAGCAAAGTGAAACAGCTCACTTCGTTTGCTTATACATTCATTTACTAAATCACATACGTATTTCTTCATTTATTAATTTAGTCAAATTCTTTACTTATTAATTCACTAATGTATTTATTCATTCCCTTATTTTGTTATTTATTCTTCATTTTATTCACTCATTTCTTTTTCTCGTATATTAATTCATTCATTCATTTGTTTATTTATTTATTTGTTTATTTTTTCATTAACAATTTATTTATTCGTTTATTTACGCATTCATTTGATGGTAAATTACTATAACTCATCAAATAGAAAATGTTTGATCATAAAATTATTGTATTTTTCACTTTGCTCCATGGTTCTTTGAGGTAAAATATTTCCACTTTTTTTTGAAAGGTGAAAAAAAAAAAAAATATGCCAAAATAAAAAATAATATTTAAACTCAAGTTGTATCCTAAAATACGGAATTCCTCCTTTATGTACACTGATTTGTAGAATGAATTTCCAATTTGTTCATTGTGAAACAGGTAAGTCATCTTAACTATTTCACTTTGCCCCACACTTCCCTACTATTTATTTGTGCATACCCGTATTTATCATTCGGCAAATTCAGAATTTCTTCCCTCCCAAAAATTTAAGTTTAACTGATCCCGGTTTTAGACGTTTATAGATTCAAATATTCGATCATCTAAAATGATGTAAATTCATATTTAAAATTCTGAAGCTAATCACCACCTTTTATACATTTCTTATTATTGGACACATATTCAAGCACGTACCTTTTCGTGAGTAGTGGTTATTTGAGGAAATAAACAATAAGCAAGGCTGTACGTGTCTTGACTCTCATTATTACAACATATTTTCAGTTATATTTTTCACCGTAGTGTTTCTCTTGTTACATAAAGTTTAAAGATCTCATTGAATGCAATATAAAATCGTACCAAATTTAATTTTGCTTTCTTACCGGATTATAGCAGAAATAGAAAAAATAACCAAACAGATGAAACATGAAAGATAAACCAAGTTTTTTGAGAATTTTTTCAAAAGATAAAAATTCTCATATGAGGAGGAGTTTAAACTTTTTTAAATAACAACAACAGGAAGTGGATTTTTTTTCATGTGTAGGCAGCTTGAATAAGTCTCAAAAATATTTCAAAATTTTCAAAACATGAAAAATTTAGTCTGAGATTTTTACCAGACTTTCTATCAAGAGTTTGAATTTGTGTGAAAGCGAGAAATGTGTAATGAAGAAAGCAACTCATAGATGGCGTTTCTATGGTTGATGAAATTCTTACCGAATAATAACGCTTTTATATAATAAGCAAAATGTCTCTATTAGAACGAAAAAGACAAAGAGAACAATATCACGAGTGTTAAGAATTTTTTTTAGTGCTGATCACTTGAGGTGCCGTTTGACGAAAATTGTAAAATGCATTAAAAATTTTTCTTTTTATGTTCTACTCCCCCCCCCCCCCCAAACATCACCATGTTCAGAGAGGAGCAAGCAGTGACCCTTGCTGGGCAGCCACTTCTTCGGGGAAGGGGGGGGGGATTCATTCCATTTCTGCTTTTGCCCCCTTCAAACTATACGTAAAAATTTATAAATAAAATTTGATTCAAGCGAAAAAGAAAAAAATTCTTTCATTATTATTTATTGTCTTTCTTAAATATATATACATATTAGGGATGCACCGATAAGCAAATTGGCCGATTTACCGATTAATCGGCTGTTGATAATTGGCCGATTAATTGGCTGAGCCGATTAATGATAAGTATAATTGTTTTTCTACTACCAATTTTACCATCACTGTTTTTTATCTCTTATACAATTCCAAGTTTAGAAACAGAAAGAAATTTATTTCTGGGAGAAGATTTTTTTTCCATTTTCCTAGTTTTCACAAAATAATTTCAATATTTTATCAAATTTCTTAGAACCAATTTTCACATTAGTGTCTATAATATTATTAACACATTGTTAGTTATGTTAATTGTTAAAAAAATAAAATAAAAGGAGGGGAGGGGGAGTGTGTGGTGAACACTCCAATTTAGGAGTACTTTTAATTCATATATTTTAGTAATTAGTAACAATTTAATTCAATACTTTTATTCTTTGAAAATTAGAGGCTATCTGAAAGCACCATGCTAAGGAGAAAACTATCGCCACATGAAAAATGTTGCATCATTGTCTATGTATATTTATTCAAAGTAGGAGAATTAATTAAAAAAACTTTATATTAATTATGAGGATTATTATTACTGTTAATAAAATTATTCATCATAGTTTCCTAGTGAAAGTATACTTTGAAGAAGATTATCTAAAAAATATTTTTCAGCCGATTAATCGGCCCGATTTTGCCGATTATGGCCGATTAATCGGTTCTGCCGATTAATCGGTGCATCCCTAATACATATGTATACATTTTTTTTCCTATTTTATCTCAGGATTGAAGGATACTTTTGAAAGGTGTTATTTTTTGGGGGGGAGGGGGAGAGGGGGTAGCAGACGTAGCGACACTGCGACCCGTATTTAATGTGTCGTTACCCTTATTTCTTCAGGCCCTTAATATGCAACTGATATGATATTACTTATCAACCAGCATTCTAATGACACAAAATGCTATTTCCCCTATTGGAAAAGGATAAGCCAGCCAATGCACTATTACATTTTGATTCAAGTTTAAGAAGTTCAAGTATTAAAAATATTTTAAAGAGTTAAAAACAATGCTAATAATTGAAGTATGATATTTGCATTCTGCGAATAAAAAGACGAAATTTTTTTATCGTTATATATTAGATAATTCTACACTCGAGTTTCTTATCACATTATTGAAAACTCTTTTTTTTTTTTTTGTTCCTTTGCAGTGCTTGATTTTGTGTCATTTATTATCGCGCGGTATTTGCTGTGAAAAAAACTTGTTTGATTACAGTCACTCAGGGCAACTTCAAGGCACAATTTGTCTATTTTGAACTATTGCACTTATATTTTAATAGTTTTATTGTTTTGTTGGTTTAAAACGAAAGAAGTACTCTTGTACATTGAATAGTTATAAAAATTTAGATTAAGACCATTAAAAATCAATTATTAGCCTGGTACAAAGCTATTCGCCATCTAGGGTAACTTGAACTACGCCAAAAGTGTGATACAAAATTAGGTATTTTAATAAAGTAGTACAACTTGAATGAAAGAAAAAAAAAATCTAAATGATTAAAAAATTTCTTGTTTTTCTTCTCAACTTACCTACTTACAATATGTCTATCGATTATAATATTGCATTGAATATTACAATGTAGGAAGAATACTTTCAACAAGTTCAAGAGCATCATCCTAACATTAACTTTGGAATCGTTGCGTGCACAATATTACCACCTTTTTTGAAAAATAAAGATTATAAACTTTATTGTATAAACTTTTTTGGAGAATTCAGCACTAGAAATTTTTTAAAATCATTCATACTAAAAAGTTTTACGTGGAGCTCTATTAACCGGCATGACTCAAGTTACCCTGAGTAACAGTGCAAGAAATAAGATAGCATTTTCTTCTCTTAAATCTGAGGTCTCCCATTTGGGGGGGGTGGGGGAGAGCAACAGTCCAACGAAAAATCAGTTCAGATAGTGTGGTTAGTTCTAGCCCTCGTCCTTAACCAGAGTTTTATTTTTTATTATTAAGTGGAGATTTTGAGATTTTCAGCGCATAGTTTTCTTTAATTATGCTTAAAAGGAAACATACTATCAAATAAAGATTTTTTTTCCAGCTTGTAAGCTTTTTGAGCGTCGGCCAAATCCGTTTTCAGGCTAGATGTGTCCAGCGGGCCGTAGTTTGGGGACTCCTGTCTTAAATGATAGATTAAAGAGAGGTAATTGAAATTTACTTTGAATTTATCAAAAATACGTTTATAGTTTGGTGGCTTATTTTAATAAACGCAAACTTATTGATGATTTTTCCTTTCTATTTCTCTCTCTCTCCTATTCTGTTTTTTTTTTCTCCTCTTGTTTTATCTAGCGACAAAACATTGCTAATATTAAATTCAGCAGTGAAGAGAGAATTGTGTTAGCAAATTTTGTTTCGTGATAAAATATAAATTGGTCTTTTTCATAAATTGATGTGCTAGTTTTTTGCAAGTGCTTAACATGTGCTCTTATTAATTCGATCAGTTTGCTTTACATAACTTTCAAATCAAATACCATTCACTTCCAACTAGGAAAAAGAACAAAACTACTTTTGCCTGATATCTCTAAGACGAAGGAATGAGTGTTTACATGGTTTAATGGTATGTGGTTCGAAGCTATCAGACACAAAATATTACTCACTTTTTCGTGTACTTTGTGTGCATTGTTAATACTTTTAAAAATAGAATTGTTTAAAAATAAAGTGACACTTTATGGTATAAGATAAATCACTCTAAATAGAAGGTATAATAGATTATTTTCTTATCTTCACTGAAACGCATATAGAGATGTTCAGATTGCTCAGATAAACGCGTTGACCTTATCTCTTTATTTAAAAGAAAAATGAACTTTTTATTTCTAATGATTCTTGACAATTTAAAAACTAACTGAATTATTTTTTCAAGAAAACATTTTTTTTTCTTTGCAAAAATTATGACGACTAAATGCTCAGCTGAATTTAAATGAAGCATTGTTAAATACAAGAAGATAATCTTAAAACATTTACATCCGTCATTTGAGAAGCGAATCAATCACTTGTTCCTTGTTCTATCTTTTGTTTGATACTCTTTTTTCCAGCAGAACAAGTATTATTTTGGCTTTGTTTCAGTTCAATATTTCATTCATAGCGTAAGACGCATTGATTTTAATACCTTATGAACAAATTTTAAAAAATATTAAACTTACTGCCATGTTATAAAAATTCATTATTTTGTTTGAACAAAGAGCATATTCTTCATCTCTTATAAAATTAATGACAGACAACGAATAGTAATAAATGTATTTATTTTGACGGTGTTGAACTCCATTTCAGCAATACAATACATTAAACAAAAATTTAATCCATGATTAGTCTTTGTCTAATTTAGAAAGTATTCTGTTTTCACGGAACATATTTTCAAATTACTTTGGATACTATAAATTCTTGAATATTATTTATTTCTTTTCAAAGTGAAAATTTCATTTATTTATCCGACTTTCTTTTTTTTGCTTTTTTCCCTTGAACAGAACAAACGTTGTGTTAGATTTTCTGCTTCAATATTTCATGTAAAATCTATTAGACACTCCAAGAAACATTTATGAAATGAATTTTAAACCACAGAACAGAGAAAAAGAAATCGACGATTTTATGGCTAAACAGTGTATAAGAAGGTGAATAAGCGTTCCAAGATCCATGTCATCTCTTCAGTATGTTTGGGTATGCAAATTAAATGCGTTTGCTTGCTAAAATTTGATGACTTGCGACATAAAAATATTAAATCTCAAAGAACAACTCATTTATCTTCTATGATGATTTGCTTGAAACAATTGAGGGGAAAAGAAGCATTTCGGCTTTCCTGTTACAGTAAAATTTGAATAATAATTAAAAAAAAAAGCAAATTGCTGTGGAAATTTTCAACAAGAATCATTCTGAACATCGATTTGGTACTCGATGTTTAGTACTTCAGTTATTTCTTTTTTTAGGGAAGGAAAACACAGGAAAATTCGTCATTTAATTGTTTTCAATCATTAATTTTTTCTCTATATGGGGATGGTCTTGAACGAAATTACGTGATTAGGGATGCATCGATTAATCGGACACTTTACTGATTATTAATAATCGGCAAAATTTTGCCGATTAATCGGTGGAAAATTATTTTTTAAATATTATTTTTTGTGTACCTTCACCAAGAAACTATGATAAAGATTTATTAACAGTAAATAAATGTAATTTTCTGCTATTCTTACTATAACATGCAATATGAAAGTGTACAGAGTAGAAACGAAACAACTATTTCATACAATGCATGAAACTTAATGGAATATTAAAAGATATCATTCATAGCTGATGTTCAAATGATACTATTAGGAGTAATTAAACTCCTGAACTTTTAAATTGGAAAGCGAAAACATGAGAATTTCATTTTATTTATAATCAGTCAAATTTCACCGTTCAACAGGAGAAAAAAAATATTTTAAATGAAATTACTTTAAGTGTACCTTGAGCAAGAAACTATAATGTATGAATTTATAAGCAGGAAATAGATAATTTCCTGAAAACATACATATAAAATGTAGTTCGAAAGTGCAATGAATAAAAACAAACTAAATAATTCAAAGAATGAAATATAAAAAAGTAATCCTCACAGTCTATACAAATTTTTTAATAAATTATTTTTCTTATTTTTAATAAATATATACATAGTTGCAGATACGTACAACATTTTTCATTCATCGATACTTTTCTACATGGCATAGTGATTTTAGATAACCACTAATTTTCAAAGAAAAAAAGTCTCGAATTAAATGGCTACTGAAAATAGAAAAACTAATTTAAATTGTAACATTCCTAAATTAGAGTGCGCACCACAGCGTCCCCTATTTTATTTTATTATTTTTTCTAAAGTTTCATGTCTAGTGCGTTAATGTAATTTTACTAACAATAATATAAAAATAGGTTCAAAGAAATTGGATAAAATATTGAAATTAGTTTGAGTCAATTAGGAAAATGTAAAAAAAAAAAAAAAAAACTCAGAGATAAACTAGCAATTACGTCTAAAATCGGAATTGTAAAAAAAAAAGGAAGAAAAAACGGTTATAGGGAAATCGGAAACATTAAAGTAATCATCCTGGTCCTTAATTGGCTCCGCCGATTATCAACAGCCGATTAATCGGTAATCGATAATCAGCCAATTTACTTATACGTACATCCCTAGTTCGTACTACTTCTTTAAATAAATTTGAACAATTCTTCTTGTAACTTTTATGTACCCGATTTGCAAAACATGTCAGTATTTTCCAAAGGACTAAAAAAATATAGAAAAAGTGGATCGTCTTATGTCAATTACACTTATTTATCAACGCCAATTTTCTTTTATGTTACAATATCAGTGTTTGATTTGAAATAAGATTTGCAATTGCAGCGTTTGATCTCTCCGGATCTTTTCGTCGTGATTTCTCCTGAACAAAGTAATAAAAGCGAGTTGAAACAGCTGGTTTGTGTTTGAAGTATTTTATTAACCTTCACATTCGATAAGCTACTAAATCAAAGGAAAAGCAAGGGCGTTGAAAAGGGAAATTACAGTGTTTCTTGAAACACTGGCATTACAGTTGCTCTGCAGCATCAATTTTAACTTTTCCTAATATTCTATTTGACGCTGCTTTGCTTACGTAACGATGCGGAAATCAGATAAAGCCCGAAGGGTTAGGAGAGAAAAAAAAGCGACGAAAAAAAATCAACAAGTGATATAAACCACGTGACTACTTTTGCACCTGTTACTTAACGAGTTTATATACACGGAGAATATCAAAAAGCTCTTTTCAGTCGCCGTAAGAGAATAACCCGTTCTTTGGATTCCAGAATTTAGTTAGAAAATTTTAAAATACAGTGCAGTCATGGTGAATTCTGTTCTTGCAAACAGTTTAAAATCAGGTAGGAGCTTTTTTTTATCCATAAATATGCGATATATTGTGACATTTTTACGAAGGAAGAAAAAAAGTCATGACAGAATGACAGTTCTTTCATTGGTTCATTTGCTTTATTTTATCTATTTATGATTTTTATTTATTTATTTATTGACAAATGAGTTCTGAAAGGATTTAGTATAGAGCATTCAATTTTAAATTTTATTCAGTACTTTTACGTTTTCATTCACGTAATTTTACACTGCAAGAGGAAAAAAATTTCGTGTTGTAGTTTTAAAGAATTTGGCATTTTTAATATAAATGTGCGCTATATTAAGATATTTTCACGAAGAAAAAAAAAGTCATGACAAAATCAGTTCTCTTATTTCTTTATTTGCTTTATTTTATTTAATTTTTCTGATTTTATTCATTTATTTATTTTTTTGACAAATTGATTCTGGACGGATTTAGTATAAAGCATTCAGTTTTAAATTTTATTCGCTACTTTTATATTTTCATTCAGGTAATTTAAATCTGCAACAGAATTTCGTGTTGTTTTCTGAAACAATGATGTATACTAACGCATGTACATTGAACTTTTATTTGAGAACAATGTGTTTCAAATTGTAAAGTCGTGACCAATATTTATTACTTTTACATTTTCATTCACGCAACTTTATACTGAAAAAACGAAAAGAATTTCCTAATTTTGTTTTCACAAAGTATGTGTACTAACGCCTAAACACTGAATATTTTATATGAGAAAAGTTTTTCTTTTTGTAAAGTCGTAACCCGTATATTCATTACACTGTAAAAAATGAATGTTGTTTTTACAGTATGATAGAGCTAATTTTATAGTAATAAACTGTAAAAATTGCTAGTTTTACAGTAATAAACTGTGAAATTTCTACTTTTACACTACTAAACTAAAATCGCTAATTTTACAGTAATAAACTGCAAAATTACTAATTTAACAGTTCACAAGCTTGCATTTTAGTTTTAAACTGGAACCTCTGCTGCCAGTATTATACTGTTGTTTTTACAGTATAATACAGCTAAATTTTACGGCAATAAACTGTAAAATTTCTAACTTTACAGTAAGAAACTAAAACTGCGTGTTTTACAGTTTATTATTGTGCATTTTACAGTTTTGAATTGGTACCTCGGCTGCCAGTATTATACTGTAA
The DNA here is from genome assembly GCA_038373865.1 of Uloborus plumipes. Taxonomy (NCBI): domain Eukaryota; kingdom Metazoa; phylum Arthropoda; class Arachnida; order Araneae; family Uloboridae; genus Uloborus; species Uloborus plumipes. The sequence continues at coordinate 76,813 of JAXGGA010003505.1, read as the reverse complement.
AAACAACAATTCATTTTTTGCAGTGTATTTGTGCGTTTTCATTCACGCATCTTTATCCTGCGAAATGAAAATAAATTTATATCGTGATTTTAAACAATTATGTACACCATATACTACATTGAATATTTTACTCTGGACACGTGTTTTCCAAGTTATTGGATCGTCTCTAATCATCTATTTAGTTCCACCGTTAAATGATTTTTTTGCAACGTAGATTCATCTACGCTGAGAAACACAAAAAGTGAAGCTAGACAATGTTTTGTAGGTTAATTTAAATCCAATGCTATATTTAGTTTTACCGTAAGGTTATTCTGAAACGCTAACAAATTTAGACGAAGATCTTTACTGCTAGCTCTGTTCTATAAAATATGAGGATGTCTTAAGAAGCCATTCTTGTGTCTATACGATTGCTTCTGATGTTAGGTATCCTAAAATTTAATGACCTAGGACAAAAACGTGTTGTTAATTTCTGTAAACCTGTTCCTTTTTTTTAATGGCAGTATAACATGACAAAAATTTTGATAAATAGAGTCAATAGTTTGAATATTAAGTATGTTATTATAGATTCTATGCAGAGCTAATTTCGTATTTATTTATTTATTTATTTATTTATTGTGGAGCTGTATGTTAGCTGTCTGCCATTTTCAGAAATTTTGTATTCCCCATGATTAGTATCCATTATTTTATTTGGCACCACTATAGGCGGATTGCCATTACCTTTTGAGAATTTTTAAGCTTATTTTATCACCTGAGCACTCACGAGGCAAATATGAACTAATAAATTTGTTTGAAAGGCTCCAAAATGATTTGTTAAGCTCTTGATATTCTTCAATTTATTTCGGATACGGGGCTCATAGGAGTGAATCCGATACTATGGCTTCAAAACGAAAAATAAGTAAACAAATTGTAAAACTAACCCCCAGGGGGGGGGGTGATCAATTTTGATGATGTTCTAAAATTTTCAGGGGAATACTTTCATGAGTCTCCTAACTTGCTTCAAATGTTCATGTTTTTGAACTTTTCTCCTCTCTAGCCCTTCAAAAGAATGTTTGTGGTTGATATAATGCTCCCTTTCTTTCTAAATAAGAATAATGATTATAAAACTTCCAAAAAGTGAATAAAGAAAAAAAATATATTGGGAGTCGACGTTTCCAAAAAAATTGGAGGGTGATGGGAAAAAAGAGCGGTCGTATTTAGATCCAGAGGGTTATTTTGCATACAAATCAGCAAGAATTGTGGCAAAAACATTTTATTTATTTATTAATTTATTTTTTATTTTCTGCTAAAAGAGCTTCAATTTGGCTTAAACTAAATTACCTTTTATGTTAAGTAACATAATTCGTCTATTTGGTATAAAGTATAGCTTTCTTGGCGTAACACTCAATTTTGATTTTAGGAACAAATTATCTGACCTAACGCATGTTAAGAATTTTTTACTCGTTGCTTCAATATGTTGACTTTTTCAGGTGGTGTGAGGCATCTCGGTCAAATTTCTGTTCGAAACTGTCCTTTCATTTCGGGATTGAACCCTTTGTTCTTGAAGAACTATGGATCATCTGTTCTACAAATGTATGTGGATAAGTGCCCATTCATACGCAACTTCGCTTCCACGTTTAAAAGCACAGAACAAACAGGTAAATTCTGCTTTCATCTTAATAATCATTGTGTAGAAGAACTTTACATTTCTTAGAGATGTACTCAATAAATTAGAGCAAATCTGTTATTACGATTTATCTGTAGAGACTCACCATTTTTGATGATAAGGATTAAATTTATACATGAACATAGTTAACCTAGTAAGTTAAGTGCCTAAACCCTAAAAAACTACATTCCTCTTGTTCAGATCAGTAACGAATCTTTAAAAGTATATAGAGTCAGTAAGGACGAAAGAGCACATAGTTTTTTGATGTTTCAACTTTGGATCCTTCTCTTACTTTTGAATGAACTAAGAGATAAAACTTTATGTTTTACGTCCTAGACTACACGCTCTGAAAGTATTTGGGTATGAAAAATTCTGATATCATGACTGTTTGTTAGCGAAATAAATCATTTTTCCCTTTACCCAAGCATGTTTCTTTTCACCCTGGAGACTAGAGGGGAAATGAAAATACTCCATTTATTTTTTCCATGAGATTGATGTAGGTACAGTTCAAAATTTTTAAGAAACTAGGAAAATACGTAAACAGTTCATTTTTTTCAGATTAGAATATAAACTTTTTAGTTGAAGAATAAAAAAAAAATTCACTCTGTTTACTCCGGGTTAATAATCAATGTGCTTTGATTGTTGCTGTTTAAAAAAAAAAAAGTCACTGTTGGCAATTCGTTATGATATGAGGGGGGAGGGCGCAACGGTTACTCTAAAACTACTTTGGAATATTGATCTTCTCTTCTTTTAATGTAGAAATGGATTAATTTTAATTCTACTTTTAATGAAAGTTAATATAAATTTAAGCAATGAATTTGCTTATGCAATAATTGTGAATATATGCACTTTGGAGCTGGCTTGTGTAAAAGCGCTTTTCTTTATTTTTCATTTGCAGACGAGGTGCCTGCAAAGAAATGCCCCTTTCTTGAGCACGTGAAGCCAATGATGACAGAAGCCACTGCTGCAGTTGACCATGACGTCATTGATCTCACTGAGAAGAAAAACATCGGTATTTGTTTTATATTTGGATAGCTTTAATCCTTTTCAACTTTATTATTATTATTTTTTCGTTTCTTTAGCATAAGTAACATATAAAGAAAAAGGAGTATTCAAAATATACATGATGTTAAACTTCTAATAATTAATTAAGATATTTAAAACAAGGCTTAGTGCATTTTGATCAATAGATAATAAGTGAATGCATTGAGTGAAGCAGGAAACTTGTAGGAATTCATAAGTAAATCATTTTCAAAAAGCTATTAAATTCGCAAATCATTTTCGGTCAAATAACTACCGAAAATATATATATATTTTTTTTTTTATATGAAAGTTAAGTGCATGATACAATTCTTCAGAAATTACGTTCCATTGATTCGATATAAATAAAAAGCATACAAAGAGTACATTCAAGTAATGCTTTGATAATGTAATCAACTTTCAGGAATAAAAATAGCTATGAAAAGGGTTTGAAAATAAATTTTATCATAGACCTACGTAATGCACATTTTGAAACATTCATAACTTTTTCTCACGTTCTTAACTTTTGGGATTCTATTTTTTCCATAGAATCCAGATTTAGAGGCATGTCCATCTTTTTGAACACCAAGTTACATGATGTATTAAATTATGCATCTGCGTATGTCAGATCGTATAGCTCAAGTACAATATAATAAATCAAAGTGTCTGAGTAGTAATTACACTATATCTTCCACGAATGAACTTCGTCTGAAAAATATCTCATAAGACTTGAAATTTGTAGTGGCTATCTCCATTATCTGTTTGCTTTGCTGATTACAAACGTATAACAAAGTTCAAGAACGCGACATTTTTCATTCTTTGACCGTAAAAGAAAAATACTTCTAGAACCTACATAAGTTTGCACTTGCTGAGATTTGGGGATTGAGTGCCTTCTAAATCTTTCTGACTAGAAGTATTTATCATTCAGGGAACTATCTGTAATCTTTCTAGCTGTAATCCTTTTTAAGCATGTTAAAAAATTTGTTACACGTTTCAAATGCTATTCTTTGCATTCAAAAGTACCTTACATGTTATTTTTCACTATGATGGAGCCCAAATATCTCAAAAAATAAATGCATAAACATAATTAAACATAATTAAACAAGGGAAAAGCAGTAAGAAAAGTTATCCGAGTCATTTCAGGGGGGACAAAAGACTCGATCGAACGAAGACCAGAATTTCGTAATGCACTTAAAATTATTTAATCGTACAGGTGAAAATGCACAGAATGCATTTGTCAACTAAAAGTTTGAGATTTTTGAGGTCAAGCAGTGATGCACAAATAACGCAGCAAAACAAATGCATAAATAGTTTTTAATGGGAAAGCCGACAGAGTGGTGTAGCGGTTAAGACGCTGGCCTCTCACGCCCAAAGGCGTAGGATCAAACCCGATTCAGTTGGTGGATTTTCATGATGTAGAAAATCGACAGACGCTAATTATCATGCCGCATTATTATGCGCATTATTATGCGGCACGTAAAAGATCCCTCGAGTACTTGTTTGAGTACTCGAGGGATCGAGTACTCATACTATGAGATACTTATAATATCTTTTCGCAAAATCAAATTCCTAGTGCAGTTTCGCATCGTACAGAGCCCAGGTGCCTCCATCTAGTGGGGAAACTGGGCGTCAAAATTATCGTGGCAATGGCCTTCTGCCGATGGTGGTGCCACATGAAAGAGTTTATGCCGGTCTTGGGGAATGCACCAGGTCTGCAAATGACAAGAAGCTAAACGCAGCCTCATTACAAACAAGCAAACAAGTTTAAGGGGAAAAATGAAGACATGTAAATTTGTAGGAAATATGGTAATGGAGTTCTGCTTTTTCCAAAAACGGCTCATGCATTGATTTATGCGAAATAACTCCTCTCCTTCCCCAGGAAAAGGTCGGGTTCTGGTACAAAGGTTTTAATTTTGGCGAAATATAAGAGATGATATTTCCATCTTCGAAAGATGCATGCCCATGTCCCCCCCCCCTTTTTTTGGAATCGATTCGTAACCCGCTAATCACCGCATTCGGGTCTTTTGCCGGTAATATACGGATCTACATGTCTCTTGCTTTCAACTGGAGTTTTTGCGGATTTATACCCGGCATTCAGTTCACAAACTTGCTTATATTGCTGTGTCAAAACATTTTCCGTGACACTTTTTTTTTACATGTGAAAGGGGTATTTTGCAGAAATGTATTTTACAAGGGGTATTTTCCGGGTTTTCCCAGAGTTTAAAAAGCACTCTTCGGGGCATAAAAGTACTTTCTGAACAGGGCTTATGATTTCGCTATTTGACCATGTCACAGTTAAGCTTAGGGGACTCTTGTCTAGCAAAAACAGCCGTATTCCGCAAAACAACAATGGTAGCAAAATAAGGCCACCATAAAGTTCATGGCCTAATATAGCGCTCATTTATTCAATTATCTCCAAATTTTGCACATTCGTCAGACTACGCATAAAAAATGAGAAAAAATAATTCCATGTGAAAATCTAAGTGTCAATTGCAATTATGAAATAACCTAAATGTGTGAATATGAGTATGTATCAACTGCGATATTTTCTGCTTCCAAAGAATTCTACAAAATAAAAAAATTGTGATGCATCAATAAAAATTCTATTCTCGAAATAATAACTGCTTCCAATCATTAAAATTAGATACATTCCACGTTTTTGAATGTGCGTTTTCCAACTATTACAGTACCTTCATTTAAATTTTGGTGACACATACGCGGTGCAATTTGCAAAAATTGCAATGCAAAATTTATTTCTATTTATTATCTTCCCATTCTGAATCCATTTAATCAGATTTGGACCATATCCTGGAAGAGGGATGAAAAATGCCGGGTGCCCAATTTCTCGGGTGACTGAAATAAATACCATAGCGACTATTTCTTTCAGAATTCACGTGAATTTTACTATAAGCTCAGAGAAATATTCTGTCTGTCGCCTAAAATTTTATTCCCTTCAAAAATTTTACAATTTTTTTCGCTCTCTGTCTTCAAATATTTAGCAATGCACATAGTTTTGAAATACAAGAAAAACCTCACTTTTACGTACCGTAAACAAGCGTTACTTAGACCCTAGGGGGTTACTTGAGCACATTACAGAAAATGATAAAATCTGAGATTGGTAATTATTAGTTGAAGACTTGCACGTAGTTCCTCGTTTCTCCATTATGTAGAAGCGCTCTGCAGTCTCTAACGCTAGTACCAAACCCAGATTTTATCATTTTACTGTTGGGCTCAAGTAACCCCCTAGGGTCCAAGTAACCCTTGTTTACGGTACCTTAAAATTCTTGTAAATAAACTTTGCAAAACTAATATTTACTAACAGTGTAAGCTTTAGGTTTTTTAAGTCATAAATATATAATGATCAAACTAATTGCTGATATTCTCTTTCAGGTGATCAATTTCAATATGAAAGCTTCTTCCAGGAACAGATAGCAAAAAAGAAACGTGATCACTCGTATAGGGTTTTCAAGAAAGTGAATCGTCTTGCCAATAATTTTCCTCGCGCCAACGAGTTCACTCACGATGCGAAGGATATAATAGTGTGGTGCAGCAATGATTATCTAGGAATGAGTAGACATCCTGCAGTTAGAGAAGCGGTGACGTAAGTTAGCTTTGGTGTTATGTTTTTAAAGTTATTGTATTCTGTAACTTTTGGTCTATTTTTTACGAATGTTTTAGGCCAATAAAAAAATCGGAATATGTCTTCGAAACTCGTTTTATCTATATCAACATCAGCAAAATGTAATCACTGAAAAATACCTACACTGCAAAAAATGAACTGCTGTTTTAACAGTATAATACTTGCAGCCGAGGTTCCAATTTAAAACTAAAATGCACAGTAATAAACTGCACAGCTAGCAATTTTAGTTTCCTGCTGTAAAGTTAGAAATTTTATAGTTGTTTGCTGTAATATTTAGCTGTATTATACTGTAAAAACAGCAGCAGAGGTTCCAGCTTATAACTGTAAAATGCACGGTAATAAACTGTAAGATTAGCAATTTTACAGTTTATTACTGAAAAATTAGCAATTTTACAGTTCAGTACTGTAAAGTTAGCAATTTTACAGTTTATTAGAGTAAAATTAAAATTTTTTAGTTTATTAATATAAAATTAGCTGTATTACACTGTAAAAACAACATTCATTTTTTACAGTTGAACGTCTGAATGACACGCTATATTTATCATTTATTGCATATGGCTTTGCACGCGTGATGCTTAATAAGGCATCTCCTTGAGGAAGCATTTATATTTGCAATATGGTAGTTGCAGTATGAATGATGATACAACACAACTGAAAAATGCAAAATTCACTTTCAAAAGCATATTAGTCAAACTATTGATGTGTACTAAATGCTGGGATTTAAGAAGCATTCACAAGTCTTGTAAATTGACTCCTTAATTTATGGTTTACTAATATTTTGTTTATATTGTTTGGTAAATGCCTCTAGAAAAGCTAATATGCTATAAATTTAAGCGAATCATATGTTGGTTCTGCCCAAAGTAAAAGGAAAAGTATCTCCGTTATTTGTTTGTTCAACATGCTAGAATTTTTATCATTTTTCTTAATTATTTTTTAAATGTAACTTGATCTCTAGCAAAAGCTGTACATCACCATCTTAAGATAATTTCAGCCTTTTGTAATCATTGGTCTTCCAATGGGAATATGGTTGCAGTTATTTTCACTTTAATTAATTTAATCTTGATTAGTACTATCTTTTTAATAATTATTCGTTATGATTTCTATTGGGTCTGAATTAGACATAGCATAATTGCTTGTGTTTCAAAATGAACAGATTGTGATTCTAATTGCATGAAGATGTCGAATGCAGTCACGACTTCATTTTTAGAAAATAATTGCAATACTACTTAACAATCACTTTCGCGAGTATAATTTGCGAACGCTCTGTTGAGTTAATCAATACTTTTCAACATGATTTCAACAATTTTTACAACAACCATTACAATTACTATTAAAAAAACTTTTCGATGACTTGTTCCACAACGGTTACTAGAAAGAGTTTTGAATGGAACTTGTTTTTTTTGGGATTTTGTTGGAACTATTGAAATTACTCGTGGTTTAAAAAGAATGCCCAATTGTCTACACAAAGTATGATGTTGATTCTTTTCGTATATACTTTTAGTGACGCTGTAGAGCATCACGGCGCCGGTGCTGGGGGAACGCGAAACATATCTGGAAATTCAACGTTTCATGAAGAATTAGAAAGGGAATTAGCTTCTTTGCACCAGAAAAAGGCTGCGCTTCTCTTCACTTCATGCTATGTAGCTAATGATTCGACACTATATACGTTGGCACGTATGATGCCTGGTAAGTTTTTCCGTTTTCATAAGTACATCTGTAGAAAAACGTTGGGGAAATATTTATCTCAATGTAGTGTCGTTTTTTTTTTTATTTTTTTAATGAGTAGATTTGAGGTTTCCTGCACAGACGCAGAAATAAAAAAAATTATAAAAACTACTGTGAAACAAATTTGTATTGCAATTATACTGCATTTCATTCCAAAATATAAGTTCAACGACTATTTCTCCGTTTTGAAATTTTACATTACAGTGTGTAACCATGAATGCTCTATTTACATCTGTAGAAATTTTAGATTTACGCAAAGCAAATTATTTTCTCTCTCTCCCTTTTCTTCTGTTCTTTAAGAAATACATTAACAGACTGCTAAGTAGTTTAATTATTTTAATCAAGGTTAGCTCAATCAGAAGGTAAAACTCATGTAGAGTAAAAAAAAAAAGAAATACTGCTAAGATACATAAATATACATACAGCTTCAAAAATTGGGATAAGCTAATAGAAAAATGGTTTTAATTTGAAAAAAAAGTTTCACTATTTAAATCCGCGCATTAAGTGAAAATTAAGTCAATTAGTTCGTTTTCTGAGTTAAGTATGCATATTGTTCAAATCAACTACAAACATGCAGTACTCTGAACTGAAAAATTTATTTTTATTTTACTCATTTAATATAGACGAATAAAGCAAAACACATATGGACAAGTCGTTACATTTCGACCAACTCTTATGCATTTAGCACCTCAGTACAGACAAATTTTGTTATACAAACCTTGTATGAAAGCATTCTATGAAAATGACAGTTGAAAACAAAATTAAAATGCAAAAATATTCGATGCATTTAAATTTTATAAAATCTAGCAGTAAAAGATAAGGCAGTAACTTGCGTTACACAAAAAGGGAATGACATAGTATGAAAATTGGTTCTAAGGCTATTTTCTGCTCTATTACAGCTGTTTTCTTGTTTGAAGCATAATTTATCAGTTCTTTATAATGCTTCGGAATAAATTTTCATTAATTTAAAAATTTATTTAAAAAATTGAAAATTATGGGAATTTTTAACTGTGTAACTTACGTTACAGTAACTTACGTTACAATATTTACTTACAGGCATATCTTTATTACAAAAATTAATGAATGAAAATTTCAGCTTAGTTTAGATCGAAATATTCAAAATTAACAATTATGAATTAAATTTACAGAAATTTAATACCAAATTCAATGACCAATCAAAAATATTACATAACATAAGACTTAAATCTATACTTGCTGCTGTTATTAACAAGTTCAGGTAATTCAATTCTTCAAATGATGTTTTCTTTATTATTATAAATTTCATCTGTAGTTACTGGCCATTTCTATTTGGTTCCAACAGCAGCCATTACCTATATTTTAAACTCGTTTTCCTCAATAATCGTCACAACTCAAGGATACAATGTATTTTCGTACTTTACCACACACCATTCATCAGCTTTTATCTCTGTTTCTTCTTCTTGTTCCTTAAAATACTTAACTAAAAGAAACCCCACAGTTTGTTAATTTCTAGTTCTTAAATGGTCATTGTCAATGTGCGGATCTTCAGAAAGTATTTTTGATAAATTTTGCTTTTTCTAACATACTTCAATACCATAAAGAGCGACTTTGAATAACAAAGCTGTAATATCCACATGACTTTTCTCATACCCCATCTACAGCGCATCTTTTCTGAGGGTTCAGTGGCATTTTAATGCAGAATAAAATGTATTTCACCTGTAAGAGATAAAATATTTTTGTTTTTGTTTTTTTCAAAACATAATTGATAACTTTAAAACATAACAGAAGTCATTTTTGAATAATTTATAGTACATTACTCCTAAATATTCTGAATGCAGTGATATTGTTGAGAGAGAATTAATACCTCAAAAGCCAAAAAGAAACATATAATTTATAATAGAGGTGCATTGTAATCTTATTAACAAATAGAAACATTTTAAGAAATATGGTTAATTTAAATTAAGTAAATACAGTACAAATTTTAAAGAATTCTTGCATAAATTACTCCTACTTGCCGCATAGGTTTATTTCACAATTTACTTTCATTATAAACACAAGTATTTAAGTTCTATGAGGGTAACTTACGTTACCTGCACGTGTCGGTAACTTATGTTACACGTTTTGATTGTAGCACAAAAAATTAAATAGACAATATTTAAAAAAAAACTTTAACTATTTGCTTAACACACACTTATAAGATAGAAAATATAGCATTGTTAACATTGCATTGCCCTTTCTTTATGCACCTCACGAACTTTAACATGTTTTTGGTAACTTTCGTTACATAGAACAGTGCATTTTTGAAGTTAACATAAATCACTTAAACTACGTGAAAACACTCGTTTTAACAATTCACAATATTGAATTAAAGTGTAATAATCAATATTCTTCCTTTAAAACAGTTATCTAAAGAAAAAAATTGAAACTTACCAACGTTGAAAGATTGACCGTTTGCTTTGCCAAAAGTTAAATATTCCATTTCCAACTTCAAAGTGCTGCCAAAATTAAAATACTACATTCTTGACAAAAAATTAGTATAAATAATAAACTTCTAACATTTTTAAACCAAAAAATATTCAAAACAGACGCATTGCTGTAATTTGATTTTTCCAACGCTTTTCCACACTTGCATGGAATTGCCCATATGGAATAGCATATTGCAAAAAAATTGTTTCAAGGTTGAAGGTTCTTGTTTTATAGTTTATAGTAATTTAACTATAAGTCCAAGTTAAAATGTCGAACATTTTTCGTACAGAAGTGGAAGATAATTGAAATCATATTTTTAAATGTATTGTTTTTCAATAACTCAAACTTAAATGCTGATTTTAAACCTCTCCTTACGAGAATTAAACTAGTAGATTATTTCAAACGCACTATCAGCCTTTTAATATTCAAGAATTTCTAAGGAAAAAAATGTGTTCTGCTAACAATAAAATTCAATTTTGATTTTTCAATCTGGCTATTTTCAGCGAATTTGTTTAGCTACTATGTCGTTTTAGCTTTTAGACTGCTCATGTTTTATGATTAGCTATAAAAATTTTTATCGAAAAAAGATACGTCATGTACCTGTACACGTAACATTACATCGTTTCTTCTAAACTTCCGCTGGAGAAAACATTCTTTCCGTCGACCGTATATTGAACCACATCCTTTTCCTGCCGTAACACAGCTTCACGAAACATTACATTTTTATGATTTCAAAAGAGAGATATTTGTCCTTCATTTCTCTCACTGGGGTGTTCATGTCCACGTCCTCCAAAATCACTGGTGGCTTCTCCCTCCAAATACCACAAAACCCAGGCCCGTTATTTTGTTTTCGTAGGGGGGGGGGAGTCAATTGCCCCCTCCCCTCCCCCGACCTTGTGAAATCAATGTATTTACATGTAAGTGGGCGTGGTTTTTGCCATTTTTTGGCAAATTTACATTGTGTATACACCCTTTGTTCCCCCCCCCCCTCCGGAAAAAATCGAGATGACGGGCCTGACAAAACCCTTGAAGAGCGAGGTTCATGGATTCGCTCACAGAATTGACGTAATTTTTTTAAATATTTCTGGATTGAAAATTGTTATTCATTACTTGCCAAAAAGAATTTGAAATTTTGTTCAAGTCATTAGTATTTATTTTTTAATACTTCCAAGTTATTCAAAGAAGTTCCAGGGGAGAAAAATACGATTTTAATTGATCTCTGCTAATTAAAATCGTAGGATTACGTGAATTAGAAATGATGAAGACTGAAAAGTTAGGAATCGATCGATACCTGGTTCGATCGTCAGTTCATTGACTTTCGGGAAAATGAATATTGGCATAGATAGATGCATAGATATATACCCTTAGTTTTTAATAATATAGGATGATATTTAAAAATAAATCTGACAAATTCTTAAAAATTTTGAAATTAAGAAATGAAAATGTAAAACTTTGCGTGACAGAAACAGTGGTAAACATTTCGTCACTCATAATGTGTTTGCGTAGTGAATTGGAAAAAAAAAAACTGTCGAACGCAGAGCTTAATTCGCATGGGAGTTCACAGAAGCTCAGCTCTTGTAACACGTTTTTTCAATTTTGCTTGACTGTTTTCACATTAGGCATTTCTGGCTATTTACATGCAAAAAAAATAGTACGCAGATTTTAAATCGTCTAACTCTTGCTGTTGTTCTCGTTTTGAAACAAGATTCAGATTATTATTGCTTTATTTGCCGTAGGAATTCCCATTAACTCAAGACTTCTCCTTTAAAACAGGCTGCCACATTTTTTCGGACTCTGGAAATCATGCGTCGATGATACAAGGTATTCGAAACAGTGGAGTTCCGAAACATATCTTCAAGCACAATGATCCCAAGGACTTGGAGCGGCAACTAAAATCTGTTGATGTATCCGTGCCGAAAATCGTCGCTTTTGAAACTGTTCATTCCATGACTGGTAATGTTTGAGGAAAATAATTGTGAATATTTAACAAATATGTATTCAAAGGTTAAACATAATGCTCTATTTTCTTATTATGTTTATTGATTCCTAATGATTGTTTATGAACTTTTTTCTGAGCTTTATTTTTGGGTAATTATTATGGAAATAACTTTTATTTTGTTGGTTCTTCAAGACACCAAACATGGTAGAATATTTAAGCAACTTTTTGCTATTTTCGCAAGAAAGCTTTCATTTTCTTCGAAATGTATCTATATTTATATATTTATAATGTTCTAAAGAACTCTGACAGTGTTTAAACGGACTTCAAAGATTCACTTTAAAAGTCTCTTTTTTTTAATTTAAAATCAAATGACGAATTTTTCTCCTGCATTAAAATATAATTTCAAGCAATGCAGTTGTAAAATGTTCAGACAGTAAACTTCCCTCTTGATATCCGTATACTGCTGTTGATCAACTGAACTTTTATACACGTAGTAACCACTAAGAGCTTTAGTCAACAAGTGAATATTCTTTTAAAATTGCTTCTGTTGAGAAAGTGCTCATAGCTCATGAATTACACTTACTGAGCTTTAATTGTTAAACCAAATTCAACTTTTACATATACCTGTGTACTATTAATGTAATCGCTTCACGAGTCACTTTTAATTTCATTTCATATTGAAAATACAGGTGTTCATTGGAATATGCACATTTCTTTTTATATTTGAGATTCAAAGTCTTCCCGCTACAAGGAAATGCTTATAGAGTAACTGAGATTTATAGTTAACGGATTATACCAGAAAAACACGAACGCTCTCATTCCTTAATGTTATACACAGTCATATTGAAAGTTTAATCTATGCATATGCGCTTGACCTTAATTATGTATGGCAAGTTTTCTAGTGGCATGATAGTAACTTAGAACAGGCATCCAATAGAAACAACGCAGGCTTGTTTCAGTCACTTACTAGAAACAGGTTTTGTTTGATTGTTACATTATGTTATAACGCACTGCCGAATTTTAGTAATAGTCAAGAATCGTCAATGAATTATCGCGCCAAATTGAATTCGTACATCTGTCATGTGATGAAGAAGTGACAGTTCTTCTCCGTGCTTTATATATATATATATATATATATATATATATATATATATATATATATATATATATATATATATATATATATATATATATATATATATATATATATATATATATACATATATATATAATTTTTTTTTGCTACTCCAAAAGGATCTTACTTTCTCTACTAGAATATTTCTTTGATGATAACACCTCCTTGCTGCTCTAAATTTTGTGACAATTCCTGCATTCCTGCTTCACTTGAAAATGAAAAATTTATTTTAAAGTGTTTTCCCACCTTTCAATACTTATTTCCTATTTCAATACTATTTGGCCTCCCTAAACATATTTGTTTGTATTTGGCAGGGATATTTTTAACTGAAAAGGAATGCAGGCTACATTCCTAGAGTTTTAAGAGCATTTTTAATTCTTTGCATGTCCTTTAAGCAAAATGATTTTGTGTAAAAAAGAAATTTACAAATAATGTAGCTGTGTTATTATTACAGGAGCAGTGTGTCCTTTAAATGAATTATGCGACATAGCTCACAAGCATGGTGCCTTAACCTTTGTTGATGAAGTCCATGCTGTTGGATTGTACGGTGAACATGGAGCTGGTATAGGAGAAAGAGATGGAGTGCTACATAAAATGGATATAATATCTGGCACACTGGGTGAGAGATTTTCCATTGTACTCACGACATGACTGCACTCACGAAATATTTAGTATGTTAGCGTAGCTTTGTTGCCATCATTTTTCAAAAATATAAAACAATTTTAATTGATGCAGTATACTTTCATACTGTTTTAAATATTATGTGCTACTCTCTGTGGATATCACAAATTATCCGTCTGACTTTTTAACAAAACATTTTTTTTTGCTAAAGCGTATATTTATTATTTCAAATCACTTTTTAACAAAACATTTTTTTTTCAAATAGTGTTGTCACACTTAATCTATAAAACAAAACGAAGAATATATATATATATATATATATATATATATATATATATATATATATATATATATATATATATATATATATATATATATATATATATATATATATATATATATATATATATGTGCAATGAGTTACCATCCATAAGGCAGGGCTAAGGCAGAACTGCATCAAATACACCCACTGCTCGATCATGATATCCTGAGACCGCGGTTTAGTCCTTATTTTGGACTCCTCAGCCAGGAATAGCCAAAAATCGAGCTGGAGGCAGATGTCCTCCTATTGTAGCAAAGGTTGCCTTCAAACTGTTAGATAAAATGAATTTACCTTAACAGCGAGCGTCCGCAAACCCTGGTACGGCTCAACTCAAAATTGAAGGCAAAAGCTGGGTATTATGCAATGAGTTACTTCCCATAAGCCAATGCTAAGGCAGAACTGAAGCAAATACACCCACTGCTCGATCATGATATCCTGAGACCGCGGTTTAGTCCTTATTTTGGACTCCTCAGTCAGGAATAGCCAAAAATCGAGCTGGAGGCAGATATCCTCCTATTGTAGCGAAGGTTGCCTTCAAACTGGTAGATAAAATGAATTTACCTTACCAGCGAGCGTCCGCAAACCCTGGTACTGCTCAACTCAAAATTGAAGGCAAAAGCTGGGTATTATACAACGAGTTACCGCCCATAAGCCAATGCTAAGGCAGAACTGAATCAAATACACCCACAGCTCGATCATGACATCCTGAGACCGCGTTTTTTTTTTTTAACAAATATGAAAAGTGAAAAAATATTTCTGCTTCTATAATACACATTTGATCATGACATACTGAGAATCAAAGCGGATATAATTTTGATACTACACAGCACGAGAAATTATAATCAGCAAGAACGTAGGAACTTAAGTATTTGGTTTTTCTACATTAACGTATAAAATTCTTTATTTACTCTAGTTATTGGTTTTAGTTTTCCTTCATTATAATTCAGTCCTCTATTTCGTGAAGCTAAAGATTAAAGCAAGGTATAAAAAAGACAAAATAGTTCACTTTTTTCGACGAAACGTAAACTGCTTATTTATTTTTTGCCGAAAGCGGTGAAAAAAAATCTTTGAAATAAAACTTACTTACGAAGTTTGATAAAGTATTGAGGAAGATACGGCTTTCCCACCAACAAATCGCCTCTAAGAAATAATAAAGGACAATATAAAATTCATTTTAACAAACTTAGATACTTTGAATATGAATTTGATGGCGATTTGATTCTCTACATTCCAAAATCAACTGTATATTTGTTTAAAAAAAAGCCCAAAATACTTTTTAAGTTTTGATCTTGTTTCATCTGATACAAACCTGTCTTCGTTTTAAAATTAAAACATTTACATTTTATTCATATAGGGAAAGCGTTTGGAAACATAGGTGGTTATATTGCTAGTACGGAAGCACTTGTTGATATGATACGAAGTTATGCAGCAGGCTTTATTTTCACGACTTCACTGCCAATAACTGTACTGAAAGGAGCACTTGCTTCCATAAAGGTAACAATTTTATCAGCATACTTTGCTTTTATCTACTTAAAATATACGACGCATACAAATATTATTTAACCACTAGTCACTCGTTTATGCATTTTAACAATCCGTCAAATAAAATCTGCATAGTGTTTCACTACTTTCAATATTGTAAATTGTTGCTGAAAAATGATTGTTTTATCATTAATGTTATAGTAGAACTTCATAAATCCTGGCTAATAGAGAATTCAGGTAGTCTGAATTAATAAAGGTACGAATTAAACAAAATAAGCTATAAATTAAGCCAAGTAACATCGGCGAACTACTTTATGCAGTAAAAATCATGCTTTGAATTTAAAAAAAAATTAAATATAACACTGCATAAGAAAAAATTGCAAAAATAGATTACAAATTAAAAACACGGCTTACAAAATACGTTGTTTCGATCACACAGCTATGATTTTTACACTATGTAAATTAAATTGGCTGTCTGGATACGGCAAAGTTCAGTTTAATAGGGTCCGGATTAATGAGCTTTACTGTATTTACTAAAAAAAATAAGCTACTCAAATTTTTATTCACAAAATAAATTGCAACTATTCAGGAAGAAAATTGATCAGTATTGTTATGGCTTAACTGACTAATGCGTTACGAAAGTGATGATATATTTTAGTGTACAAAAAATATGCTAAACCATTAACTTTTGCTACTCACTGAATCATATGCCAATTCAACATGGATTATCATCGCAGGTCAATGTGTAGTGCTGATATTGTAGCGCTGGCAAAAATATGGCCAAAAATATGGTAAAAAATGTGGGAAAAGGACCATGGGCCTCTTTGTCTATCACCTAAAATAAAAGTTAGAGCAACGGACTTTTTCGGAGCCCTTGTGTTTCCAATTTAGCGTTACTTTCAAAAATTAATATTTTTCTTTCCTTGCTTTACTTTTGGCAGTACATATTTATTCAGTCTGCATAACGAATGATTTGCAATATTTATAAAAACTCAACGAATATTTCAAGATTTGCTCTCTGTAAGCTGATTTTTTTTTATAAAATATGCTGTTTGAAACTACACTAATTGCTTCAATTTGGTTGATGATGACTTATTTTATTCATCATGCCTTTGCTTATAGCCTGTAAATTATTTTAGAAAGTCGAAAGAGAAAATGAAGCTTAGATTGCGTACCATATGCATTCGTTCACTTAATCATCAGTTATTGTCCATATTAATAGTCTCATTCGTCACAAGCTATCTTCTCTCTGCATCTTTCATTTAATTGGAAAGAGACAACGATATTTATCGAGTTTCATGAATGTTTACCATTTTTGAACATAATTAAAAGCATTTGAATTGTAAATTTGCATTTATCTTGCCATGAATGGAAATGTTCAGAAATGTACAAAATTGTAACCAAATGGTTTTAAGTTAAGAAAATCAGTCAATTTCCCTGGTTTTGAGCTTATTTTTATTGAGTGTATTGTACAATAGTTGAGTGAAATGACGTTGAATTTTACATTTATTTTCTCAGGTGCTGAAAAGCAACGAAGGGAGACTATTGCGACAAAAGCATCAAGAAAATGTTAGATATCTACGAAGGTCTCTACAAGAAGCTGGCATTCCAGTGGTTCATTGTCCCAGCCATATCATTCCGGTTCATGTAAGTATTTTTGCCTTGTTATACGATATTATGAGAGCATGAAATTTTATAAAATTCTTTGAGATAAATGATAGGTAAATTCATAAAATGCTTGTAATTTTTACTCGTTACTTTTAACAGAGAATCATTTCAAGGAATGAAAGTTCCCTTTAAAGCTTCTTGAAAAAGATTATTTTGCGCTAAAAATGCTATAGCGTGATCTGCATTGACAAAATTTGCTGAAAGCGAGCATTTTGAATAATCATTTGAAGTGCTGGATTTTTCTATTTGTGCTACCCACACTGTAAAAAATGAATCTTGTTTTTACAGTATGGGTTTTTTTTTTTTTTTAATTTAACGCAAAAAATATCATGAATCGAAAAATATATTAAAAACTTTTAGTTCAGGATTAAAAATAAGTATCAGTAGAAGATCAAGCATTTAATTTTGAAACGACAGTGGATAAGCGAATGATAAAGATATATTAGTTAACTCAAAAATACTAAATGATAAACAGCATTATAAAAATTTAAGTTCCTCCATTTTAAGTGAATTCTCATGAACACTTCCAAACAAAGGAATGCTAGGAAAATAAATTACTTCTTATTCAACTCGGAGTAGTATGAAAGCAAACTTTTAAATATAGATTAGCATAGATATAGCTAACATTTACAACTAAAATCTTTGTAGTTTAATTATATTAAATGGAAATGCCCTAAAAAATGGAAAAGAAGCTTTCAAATTGATGCCTGGGTTGGTTGTTTGGCTGTAGAGACTATAAAAAATACACTAATATTTCGTGATCAAAATTATTTTGAATCATTCTGAGCAAGTTTGTACTTCAAAATGGCAGAAAAAAACCAAATCGAACTCAAATTTAATGATGCATCTTATTTGCACTTAAGAATTATGATTAAAAAATATCAACCGATCTGGAAACTTGTACTAGTATGAAGTCACTAGAAAGATTTGTCTACCTTACCGCCGGTAGAGTCGTTTTTAACAATACCACCTTACGCAACCCCGAACCCCGTGAAGGTATTTCACCAAATAAAGTATGATCTACTAATGTTCTAGGTTGGTGATCCTTGGTATTCAACTAAATTGAGCAATGAGCTGATTCAAAGACATGGTCATTATGTTCAAGCCATCAACTATCCTACTGTTCCAAAGGGTGAAGAAAAACTTCGAATTGCACCCACTCCATTTCACACTAAGGTGCTGATGGATCAATTTACGAATGATCTAGTTGACACCTGGAAATATGTTGGACTGGAGCTGAATTATAATTTCTGCAGTCAGGTACGATCTTTTATTATTAAAAGGATCATTGAAAATTCTAAAGTTGAAACAAATTTCTTGTAGTTAATTAAATTGCAATGATTAAGAGCGAGCTACTTGTCAGAAATTATAAATCAAAATATAAATATTTCTTCCTCACCTCACATATTTTTCTTCTATATACCTTATTTCTGTTCTCCTTCATAATTTATTTGTGTGTTTTTTTAATTATTCGGATCATTACATTTTGGATGAATTTCTCCGTAAAAGAGTTTGTAATTATTCCCTAATGACTTCATAAAGCGGCGTATTATACGCAACTTTATGAAGTAATTACGTTATCTACATCTTTTGTTGTTGAGAATGTTGCATTTTCAAATTCTATTTCAACTTTGTATTAGTACTTAGAGTAGACTATCAGATTTAAAATATGGTAAAATTAAATTCATCTTTTCAAAATTATGGATTCGTAAAACGTAGGCATTACAATTTGATACATTGATAGAAATGCAGTGAATGCAGTTCTATAAATAGTTAATATATTTCAGATCAATAATTTCAGTAAAAAATCTAACTTTAAGAAACAATTCAATTTTTGTACCTCATCAGTATAATAGATATCATGGCATAGCTATACATATCAACTGCAAAAGAAAATTTTCTACAAAAAATCCCCAAAAATTCATTTAACGCTACGTTTAGATATTTCAAATTTCAAGTTTTAATGAGCTCTAAAGTTAGAAGGACACAAAATACAGAATATTGTTGTCTGCAAAGCCAATTTTAAGGCATAACTCAACTTTTTCGCCTCATTACATTTAATATTTACTAATTTAGCATTGATCAAATTCGTTTTAGAACTTAGTAAAAATGTGATTTTTCTTTACAACGAAGTAGTTTTTTACGGGCGATTCTCTGTAAATCTGTCCGGGCATGGTTTTTTGAAATGTTCGTATAATTATAATACTATTGCTCAGAAAATGAATCTATTACTCTGTTTCGAAAGAGGGCCAATTGTTTTTCTGATTTTGTGTTTTTCTGATAAATCATGATAGGGTTTAAGTCCCCTGACTAGTATAACTAGGCAGGGGACTGTGCCAGATGACTGCGTTTTTGCTCTTTGTTGAGTATTATCTGCAAAACTACTGGAACATAATTAGTTACGAGACCACCTATAAATTTAGGCACAAATCGTTGACATAATAGCTAATATGTTTCATAATTATACTAATTGACATTAATAAAATCACTTCCCAAAGGACTGTTTTCACAACAACCACGATGCATACTTTCAGCAGAAATGTGGTTCTCAAACTAAACAAAGTATCGTTTCAACACCATTCTCAGCAATTTCAGCAAATTCACACTGATTACTTTAAACTTCATGCCAAAAAACATTTGCAAGAGCAACAGATTTTTTCTTTTGGAGCTTTGAATTTGTGGCAGGGGATTGTTCGAAAAATCTCCGGACAGAATTCAAATGACAATTTTAAGTTTTAGAAATACATAATTAGACCTTATTTCATAAAAAAGATTTCGTTTCATTATTCGACTTTTAGATATTAATTGCCAAATTTATGTAGTGTTAATAGGTTTTTTGAAATATTGCCTTTAAGTGTTAAACTATAGGATTGGGACAGCTAGGGGACTGTGTTTTTGGTGCTTAGGTAATTTCTAGAAAAAAAAATTAAATTGTTATCGCTCCAAATACAATTGGGTTACAATATACTAATACTTTACTTGTATTAGGAGCAATAATTACTTTATTACACTTTATTATTTTTAAAATACTCGGTCCGGACAGCCAATTACGAGTTTACAGAGAATCGCCCTTACATCAAAGTTGTACAACTTTTTTACGAAAAAAAAAATGCTAGTTTCGAAAACTAGCTTTCAGTGAATAACTTGAAGAAAAATTCTTCTCGCTATCTATCAAATTTGAAATAATGCATAAATGCCATTCTTTATGAGCAGCATAGCAGTTGAGTTTTCATAAAAAAAATTGCACTCACAGTATTGCTCTTAATTGCTGACGGAATAGTAGTAAAGTAATTTCTTATTCAAAAAAGTATATTTAAAGTAGAATTAGGGCAATATACTCGCAGAAACGTGTTTTAGTGTTGTATGGAACCCCTTGATCAACACATAAAGATCTGAACTTACTTTCAGCCAAAATCTTCCTTCTATACGCATTGATAAATCAGTGCTATGTGAAACACCTTTTTGCAATGCTATTATGTCTTCAGTTACGAAATTTTTTTGCATTATGGATTGCTTATTAATTTGTCTCTATTTGTCAGTTATCTTTTATCATTTTAAAATTTTAATGTAGTTATTGAGAGTTTACGTTATTTTGTTTCGTTATGCTTTTTTTTTCTTTTGCAATCATTTCTGGGACGAAAGAGCTCCTGTTAAATTAAATTATGCTTCTAGTTTTAGAATATTGTTCTTACTGCATATTACAAGGCAATTAACTCTTTAAATAATAACTGAAAATAAAAGTAAGCTTGCTTTCACTTGTGGAATATTGATTTTACGCGGGAATTTCCTGTTCATAAACAGAGAAGCCTTATGTTATACATTATTATTGAATAAATATTGGGGCCAGACTCCACATCAGCAGAAAACCGACCAAAACCGAAGGCAGAAACCGAAAATCCGGATGTACCCGGATTTTCGGCTTCGGTCAGTTTTCTGCTGATGTGGAGCCCAGCCCTTAGTTTATTTTACTATTTAAAATTTCTGCTTCAAAATAAGAAACATTTTACTGTCAAGCAACAGTAGAGTTCGGGCCGGGCTCCACATCAGCAGATTACCGACTAAAACCGAAAGCAAAAACCGAAAATCCGGGTACCTATTTTCCTAAAATAGGAAGTACCCGGATTTTCGGTTTCTGTCCTCATTTTCAGTCGGTTTTCTGCTGATGTGGAGCTAGGCCCTTCCTTTCAGTGCTTTGTCGAAAATAGTTAACTTTATTTTTTTGATCGAATCATGTAAACAGTATTTTGTGTAGAGTAAATCACAGCTTTTAAATAAGCTATAATGAAATTTCCCACACGTTAAAAAGTTTGCTAAACGTGCTTCGCTGACACTAAATTTTCCTCTTATTTGAAGCTTACACCGATTAAAGAATTGAATTCTCTGGCTGAGAAAAACGGCTTACTTCTTTTCTCCATTTTTCCCAGCACTTGTTTATCTTTGTTATCATACACTTGAGTGACTGTTCCCGATAGTCTCATTCAGTTGAAAGATTTGATAAATGTAGTAACTAGATCTAATCTTTTAGGGATCATAACTGGCAGATACATACGGACATCTCTTAATTGATTCTCGACTTTGATTCAGATTTTCGGTTTATCCTTCAATTTCAAGGTCCATCTAACATCATGACCCACTAAGGACTAAATCTGACAGATCTGGATTAGTTTAATCTCTTTTTACTTTTCTTACTTCGTTTGTTTTTTCGTCTTACGGTACACTGTTAAAACTACAGGTTGCACATGGCACCTTCAATTGTGAAACGTTGTAGCACCGGCAGCACACCCTGGGGGGAGCCACTTGACTACCTATAGCACCCTTGAAGATACCATTTGGCTCCTAGGGTGCCATAAGCAGTGGTTGGAAAAACTACATTTCTTTGGTAGCGAACTACAACTATGTACTTTGTTATAAATGTAGTTAACTATAACTACTTTTTTAAAAATGTAGCAACTACAAACTGCTTTTGAAATGTAGTAGCTACTTCGTTACTTTTTAAAAAATAAATTTTAAAAAAGCATACACCGTTTGAGGATTGACCGAAAAAATTCGAAAAGGGGTTTAGATTAATAAATTGACTGATTTGGACACGAAATGTTACTAGGAATTTTTCTACTTTTTGTTTGCTTTAATTTGTCCTTTTTTAAGAATTGATTTTACAATTTTACGAATATTCGCAGCAAGATAGAATTCTAAAGTTGAAAGATTGAAAAATTAAACCGTCAAATTTCTAATAATTTCTTGACAGGGAATGTTTAGGATTATGAAAATTATTTGTCGGAATATGAAAATTATGATGATAAATAAATCAATGACGTCAGACAGATAGAATGTATGGCATCAAAATGATGTATCTAAGATTAGCTCACATTTTTATAGTTCTTATTTCTTATTGCGTTCGCTAGTGCTTTCGTGCAAGATTTGCACCTATCAGATTCGATTAAACCAGATTCGAAAGAATGTCTTTCTTTCTCTTTTTTTTTTTTTATTTTTTTATTTTTTTATTCAGTTACAAATTTAAAAGGAGTTTTCAGAAATCGCTACAAACTACTATTTATTTATATCGCGCTACTCACTACTCTACCTTTTTAAAAAAGTAGTGCGCTACACTACAAACTACTTAAAAATGTAGCTACTACAGTAGTTTCGCTACTTGTAGCACGCTACCTCCGACCACTGGCCATAAGACACCCATAGGGTGCCACATGGAGCCACATGTCACCTTCAAGGGTGCCATAGGGAGTCAAGTGGCACCTTTAAGATGCCATTTGACTCCCTATGGGAAGATTTCGGAATTCTTCGAAAATATTACAAGTCAAGAAAATTACTGATTTTTATCGAGAGTTATTCTGTTTCGTCAGATATGTGACTGGCAGAAATTAGACACATTAGCTGCCCATCGTTTACCAGGAATGTTTACATTTTTTTTACAGTGCAAAGCGATAAATCAAATTATAAGGTATTTATTCGTAAATTTATTAATTGTTTACAATGTTTTTATGACCATTCTCTTAGGAAATATGTTAAAGAAAAAGATTTTTAAAATACAAATAAAGTGATATTCGGTCTTTGGTGACGGATACGGAACTTAAATGTATAAGATGCTGTAATCTGTTTGGATTTAAGTAATTCGAACGCGTAAAACAAATTGAACTTTCGGCTTGGTGGCATAAAGTACACAACTCAAATTCTAGATTACTCTACTGATATGTTTATTATATGTTTGTAATCTAAAAAAAAATATTTTAGAACACACCAAAAGCTACCCCTTTAACAAAAAAAACTTGACTTCAAAAAACGTATATACTTAAGGCGCTGTTTTCGTATTATACTTGGTCTTGAATAAAACTTTTGTTAAAGATTTTGGACCCTCTGATTCCAATTAGAATCACTGAATAAGTCACTATGTATGCATGTTAATTATAATAATTAACACAATTAATGAAAAAAGAATAACTTAATGAATTCTCTTTCTTATCGGGTGTTAACCAAGCTCGTATTCTGATAGTTCAACTGCATTTATTCTCAAAACCTACGAAATAAATTATTTATTTATTTATTTATAGGCTTGTGAATACTGCAAGAAACCCTTACATTTCGAGCATCTTGAATCCCGAGTGCTGCCACCATGTGGTGGTGTTGGAGGTTGCCCACAAATAGCTGTTCAACAATGAATACGAGAGTTACGTGCAAAGTTGTATTAACTTCAAATAAAATGTGGTTGTAATGTACTTATATGTACACATTTTTGACGTCTGCTTTGAGTTTCTTGTGCATGTGTGTGTGTGTGTGTGGGTGGGTGTATTTATGCACAGGATTACATAATTTGAGAATACACAATTCTAACACATTACATTTTAGGAAATAAACACATAAATTAAATACACACAGAATACATTGAAAAATGTTAACGAAATAATGTGTGTAACAACTACTTTAAACTGGATAATAATTTTGAACAGAAACGTTGTAAATTCAATTTCTCAACAATCGAAATCAGAAGGCTTCCAGTGGTTAGTTCTAAATCCGTAATTAAAAAAAAGCCCGACGAACGTTTTAAAAATTAAATAATTAATCTTTTTTTCTATTGTTTTAACTCCACATAATTTTTGCAGCTTTGTTTATTTTTCGCATACATATATGTATATATGTGTAGTTTTAACTTTTAAAGTCACAGAAAGATAACAAAATAAAATTAAAATCTCTTCAAGGAAATCGATGACATTTTCTGGGAAGCAACCCTAATTGATGTGTCTTATGATATCTCGTTTTCTAGTGGCTAGAGACTCATACAGAAAACTATACAAAAGAAACATTATTTTCTACTTGAAAAATCACAATAAAGAAAAATTTAACTCATTTAGAATACCAAACTATAAATATATTTTACATACGAAAATACCAAAACACAAAAAATCCTTAATGCATTGGATACATACGTACTTGAATGAAATAAATTAAACTTTTTGAAGTGATGTGTACCCAAGTAGCACACTTCGTTTTTTAAAGGTTGTAAAATGATTATTAACGTTGTAACAACTGCTTAAAAACGTTTATAAAACGTTTAAAGGTTATTTGTGCTACCTGGGTATTGAATAGTTACTAAAACTGATTTTTTATTGTGATGAATTATGATTTTTTTTTTTTTAGTTTTCTGCAACTGCGTATTTTGCTATCGTGTAACACTAGTAATCGTACAAAGTTTATTTTAAATCCAGCTCAGGATTTTGATTGCCTAACATCATTAGATTTGACAATTTAGTTTCTTTAGTCTTATTTCTCACCCGAAAATTAGTTGATCAAGAAGTACAGTATCTCGTCATCAATCATGAAAGAAAGTAGAGGCACATTCTGCGGTGCTTAATTGATCTTAAGTGAAAGCATTCAGGGCAGACACTTAGCGCCAAGTTCTGTCTATTTATTTTTCTATGTGCTTATGCTCATACAAAAAGATTGCTGAATTCAGAAATAATTTTATCGGCACATGCAGAAAGATACACGAACAGAAAAACCATCATTTCTTACTAGAAAAACCTATGTCACCTTAACAGTATTACAACTATGTCTACGTATTTGCATTTCTCAATATGTAATTAAAGCATCTCTAAACATTATGATACATATAATCACGTTCGTAAAAGTCTGTAGTAGGTACTGAAAGAAAATGACAAGTTGTTCTTGAGAACAACAAAGCTAGCGAATATTTTGTGACTTTGGACACCAAATACGAACTAATTACACGTTTTAGAAAAACTGTAAAAAATGAGAATATTTTCAAACAAACTAGAAGAAACGTTATATTCATTAGAAAAGAAAAGCAATTTGATTTCGGCAACATATTCTGCCCTTCCAAAAAAGTAAGGCATATCTCTGAAAACTGCTTTTGGTAATAAACATTTTTCTAATTTTGTTTTCCTTGGTAGCA
This sequence comes from Uloborus plumipes, assembly GCA_038373865.1. Taxonomy (NCBI): domain Eukaryota; kingdom Metazoa; phylum Arthropoda; class Arachnida; order Araneae; family Uloboridae; genus Uloborus; species Uloborus plumipes. Next base: position 50,752 of record JAXGGA010003505.1, on the reverse strand, counting down.
CTGGTACACATTTAATAATTCCTTTTTTTCTTTTCCGTTTTCTTAGCCCAAGTGGTACAATCATTACACATTCTTATTTGGCTAAATTTGAAATACTTTTTACCATATTATAGATAAAACCAATGATTTCCAAGTGAGACAGAGGGTCCTCCTTCTTAGAACAGTATTTCTTTGACTTGAGCTGTAGATTAAATTAAGAATCTTATCTCAAGTATGTAAACCAAATTATTACGCCTACCTTTTTAGTACGTATTTAAAAAATTGAATTTAAAGTATCAATAATAATTCAATGCATAATATATTTCTGCCCCCCGCCCTTCTATTTCATAGTCAGTGGAATATAAAATACCTTTCACCCATAAATAAAAGACAAAATAAACAACTTGCGAAAAAAAATCCTACCTGTATGCTTAGCGCTAATGAAATAAATTTTGGCATCAGATGATAATTTTGACTTTTGCGAGCTGAAGCTAAAAGAACCAAAAAAATGACTTGTCTCGGTAATTTATTTATCGGAGCTCGGTGATTATAAAACGGTGAAATTAAAAAATATACTGTTAAACAGTAAACCTATCGTAAAAATGAGCATAAATGTCAAAAGTATCTCAAAAGTATAAAAATATTTTTAACAATATTAAAGTAATAGTTCTTATTATTATAATTAACTTTTGTCAATTATTCTAAAACAGAACCCTGTTCGCAATGAGAAAACGAAAGCTAGTTGAGATTGTAGAAATTAAAATGCATTTGACTGTGTATTTCTCAAATGGGAAAAAATTGTTTAAAAAATGAATAAATAATGAACACAAACAACTAAAATGCCTAATTTCATCTTTTGAGGATCGAAAGTTTTAAAGTAGAATATGGAAAAGATCAGTTTTATATTTTAAAAAAAGGAAACAGTATTTTTTCAATCAACTTTCTTTTTTGCTAATAGATAAAGATTTATGTAAAAAAAATAACTAAGGGGGCACATCTATCCCATAATGGCCATGAAGCTTTAAAAGAATATGAAATTAAAGTGTGATTTAAAAAGGATAGGTAAAATGAAAAATTAAATCAGTTTGAAAAAATGTAAGTGTGTAAAATGCACTAAAATAAAAAAAAGTATGTATCAGTGCATGTTTTTACAAGATTATAAATGATTAAAATTATTCATTTTTCTTTCATTCTATTGTTTGATTAAAAATGATGCTTTAAGACTTTATAAAGCTTTTTTAGAAACAGCATAAAAACATTTATGCATTTCTCTTTAAAATAGTAATGAAAAAAGTTATTGTGCATTCATTATTAATCTCTTTCAAACTGAAATGTACTGACTGAAACTAATGGGTCAATAAATGGAATAATTTTCCAATACTCTTGTTTTCCGCCTTCGTTTGCTCTCACTAAACGTTTTAGTCTCACAAATTGCTATTTTTAGACATAATTTCAAAATAGTTTCCAGAAATGAGAAAGTAATTTATTTCTCTGCGTATCATGATCGTCAGAGGAAGAAAAGATATCTTCAACGTACTGAAAGGATAACATCCACTTTGATTTCCCACTGATAGCCACTTTTATAAACGATTGTTTAGATAAAACGTCAAGAAGCTGAGCAAAATTATTTTTATTCAGTTATAATCAGTAACATGTCCTTAGTGCTTACACTTAGATATAATCATGTCGAATCAATTAAGAAGCGACTGCGTGCAGAAAGTGCCTAAAAGCATTGTTCATTTAATTTTTTTGCATAAACTACTTCAAACGCAGTTCAGTTCATAATAAAACAAAAAAGAGAAAGTTTCTACATTGTTTTCCAATTAAAAATGGCGTAGTACAGTTGAAAAAAACTTTTTTTTCTAATATTAAGAATAACCTAATAAGTCTAATAGTAAGAATATGGAGCTGGAGATCAAAGATCTCTTAGAAGTCACTGAAAAAATCTCTAAAGACAGGTATGGGCCTGTATGGGGCTGCATGGAAAATCATGAGCAATGACGAATTTCTTTTCATTAGTATATCTCTATTTCTGCGGAGAATTATATCTTGATTATGACTGTTAATGCAAAAATATCATCATACAGAGTCGGGGGAAAATACATGCCATACTATGAAAGGCAAAAAAGCTTAATATGACTTAATATTTGGTTTTCTAAAATATTTTCTATGAATAATGAATATGCGCAGGGTAGCGAGACGACATGTCAACTTAGTAAGAAAGTAGGAGGCCCGGATTGAGTTCGGAGTAGTAAAATTTTTATAAGCTTTATGAGGGGAGGTTGGGGGGGGGGGATTCCGGAGACCAAACCGGCTCGGGGCCCTCCATGACTCTCAACGTCAGTGAATATGCGTCTCAATTAATGCATTTGAAGCGCGTGGCATTTATGAAATTTAAGATTATAATTTTGTGCATTCATTTTAGCCTTTACAAAGAAGCCGTTTTTTAGAATGAAATCTTTTATAAAAATTAAAATTTTTCTTAAAATTTTGGGGCTGATTAGGCGAATAGTCATCACTTGCGGAACTCATGTCAAATTTTCAGTTACTCCAAAATCAGAGGGTCCAAAATCAAAAGGTCGAGGACCTTTGCTCAACAGAAAAAGGGGTAAAAACTATCCTCCTTCTCCCTCGCTACCTGAATGCACAAAATTGACCAATAACAGAAAAAAAAATGGGGTCATCGCCAGTGACATCTTCAAAACATTCGTGTGTAAATGTTTACATGAAATGCGAATGAGAGTGGTCCGAAATCTAACTTCCTCCCAACACCCTGGATGATTAGAAAAATGCTCTAATTAGATCCCCGCTGACCAATTGGCTGTGTCAGACAGGCGGATGTGAGGGTGTTGAAACGCATTACGTAACTTGCGTTTCCTAATTCGAGGTCAAATCCAATCTTTCCTCCTACGATCCTTTGGAACTGAGAGAAAGTCGCCCACCAAATTGCTATCAGCGATGCCTTTTATGGCTCCAGAGCTTCTGACATCAGAGAGAGAAGAGATTGCTAACCGAGATAGCTCCGGACTAGGAAGCGCTAATACCTGACAAGCTACATTTTGTCACGTGACAGAAATGTGAAAAGTTTGGCTTGCTTTTGAAAATGAAGCAAAATTTTCAAGGAAATGTAATTCTTTTAGACAGGACAGCTCAGTCTCAGCCTCCAGTTGCATAACTGAATAGAATTAATTGCTTATACTGCCGTGCTGAGCACAAAAGTGGTATCTGCACTTCTTAACAAAATTGAGTTATCGTCACCAAGTGGTTCTTTGAGACGTATTTTACCTGAATACAGTATTATATGGTCATCTGAGAACGAGAAATATTTTTAAAAACATTCTGAAAAAGGATCATCTGAATCAAATACATGGAGGCGCAAAACTTTAAAGAGTAATATTTCAGTTTGAGCTTGCCTGCAGATACCACTTTTGCGGTTAGCACGGCAGTATAGACAACCAGGCCCGTCATTTGGGCGAACAAAGGGGTAAAGCACCCCCCCTCCCCGCTTTGGAAACTAATATATTTATATATTAGTGGACGTAGTTTTTGCTGTTTTTTTTTTAATGATTTACATTGAGTATATATTCTTTGCACCGTTCCCCCATGAAAAAATTCAAAATGACGGACCTGTGAACAATTCTTACTTTAATTTTATTTTAATTATATATATTTTTAAACTATATTTTATTGTACTTGCCCTGTCATTAATGGGTGGAACCAAGAGTGCGGGGAGGGGGGGGGGTTACTGGAGTTTCCTTTTTGAGGGTTTCCTACTTCATTTAAGGGAAGGAGTCTCGTTTTTACTTTCTTCTATATCTAATATACAGGGTGTCCACTCCAATCGTGGACCAATAGCTAATTTCTAAACCGTTAGAGATAAGCATATACTTTATTTAGGAAAAAATCTCTAAATTACGAAAGGAATTTTGCGTCTATTCAATGTTTTTCAAAAAATCAAATTTTGAAAGAGTTACGAAATTTAAATTTTTATACAGCCCCCCAGTCCCATCAATCATATTTAGTAAAACATTCTTGACACTGTAACGTTTAAAACTTAAAAAAAATCACTGTTCTACGACAAAAATTGACCGAGTTATGTCGTTTTGAAAAATCAAGATTTTGAAGGATTTCGCATACGGTCCCTTAAGCGATCTCTCGATGACGTCATGAAATAATGCAAAATCTTGATTTTTCAAAACGTCATAACTCGGTCAATTTTTGTGGTAGAAGAGTGATTTTTTTTTAGTTTTAAACATTACAGTGTCAAGAATGATTTACTAAATATGATTGATAGGACTGGGGGGCTGTATAAAAATTTAAATTTCGTAACTCTTTCAAAATTTGATTTTTTGAAAAACATTGAATAGACCCAAAATTCCTTTCGTAATTTGGAGATTTTTTCCTAAATTAACTATATGCTTATCTCTAACGGTTTAGAAATTAGCTATTGGTCCACGATTGGAGTGGACACCCTGTATAGAAGAAAGTATTGGATTCGTGAAAATTTTCGAGTGTCGAATTTTGACGGATTTGCACGTTTTGAGGTGCGCTGAGTCCATTTCGACCATTTTTGGAAAATGTCTGTCTGTGTGTGTGTGTCTGTGTGTGTGTGAGTCTGTATGTGTGTGACCAGTTTTTGTGGCCGCGCTGGAGCAAAAACTACTGCATGAAATCAAACAAAAATTTTTGCACATATGTACCACCATGTGAACTGGTGCACCTGATTTTTTTTAGCGAATTCCTCTAAGAGGGGTGGAGCAATCGCACGTGTTCTGCGCGGGGGTGATTGCTATATCTCATGAAGTAACCGGCAGAATCAAACGAAAATTGGTCCATAAGTAGACTCTACTGAGTACAGGTGCTGATTCAATTTGCGTGTCAATATCTTGAAGGGAGATGGAGCAATCACACGTGTTCTGCGTGGAGGTGATTGCTATATCTCAAGAAGTAACCGGCGGAATCAAACGAAAATTGATCCATAGGTAGACCCTACTGAGTACAGGTGCTGATTTAATTTGCGTGTCAATATCTTGAAGGAATGTGGAGCAATCGCACGTGTTCTGCGCGGGGGTGATTGCTATATCCCAGGAAGTAACCGGCGGAATCAAACGAAAATTGGTCCATAGGGTAGACCTTATTGAGTACAAGTGCTGATTCAATTTGTGTGTCAATATCTCAAAGGAGGGTGGAGCAATCAAAAGTGCTTATTTTGTCATTGCACCTACTGTATCTCCAGAAATATTGCTGCGATTTGAATGAAATTTGGAATAACACTAACCCAATATGGAAGCAAGCATCGATTAAATTTTGGCGCCAATCGCCCCAGGGGGCGGGTGGGGTGATTTTTGCGCTTAGTCAACAATGCGAAAAATTAATTCATTAAAAAATCGCTTTCACGCTATTTAATTATCAAAACATCTGAAAACTTTCAATGATTTGAAATTTTTAACTGTTGCCAGTTTCTTTTTACTAACAAATAAAATGTTTGCAATTAATCTAAACAAGGCTTTTGCAATGATTTCCAATTTCGCTCATTGATTCTGCATTTGCAGGGTTATTACGATAATTGGGAAATTGGAGCTGCTGTCTCCAATTATTCTGGTGAGTACGTATTTTATTTTGTAACCGGAATTCATAAGATAGATATAGAAGAAAGTTTCGTGACGGCCACGACAGCTAGTTTAAGGGTGTTTGCAGCATTTGGAGGAGTGCGCCATCGCGTTTGAGAGGGGGGCGGGGCGGGGCGGGGCTTATATGCGCCTCTGGGTCGAACAAGCTATGCAATCGAATCCAAAACAAAGATGAATAATAGTTATTACGAAGTTACTAAAGTTAAGAAATAAATTTCACGATTAAACACACGCAAAGCATAGATTTGTGGATTTGGGGATTTGGAAACGTTTCAAATGTGTAACACAAATTTATGAGACTTTTCTTTACTTCAGTTAGCAGTTTGAAAGCATTTTTAAAAGCTTTTTTTCATCACATACGTGTTTATAATAATTTCTGACATAATTTTGTAAATAATTTGAAGGTGCTGTTATCGAAATCTCATAAAGTAATTTTGTATGCAATTCCTAACACGCTTTTAGAAATAATTTCTAAATTATTTTTATTTCTAAGATTAATTTTTACCAAGATAACTTTTCAAGCAGTTGTTTTGCTCAGACGTAGTTACATAAATCTGAGAAATAAACTTCACGAAATACCATTTCATTCGAATGGAAACTCTTTTATATGTAATTCGAGACGTACATTTATAAAGATCATTGGAAGTACGAATTTTTGTTCTCAACGTATTTTCATTAAATTTGCTAAGAGTTAATTATACCTAAAAGAATTATTAAGTTTATACCAACGTATTAGTGTTAGAAAAGATAAAAATATCTATATGTTTTATATACCATACAAAAATATTTTTATTATGTTATATCAATTTGTTCTAAATTGATTATAAGATTACATTTGATCTGTAAAACAGTATTTCATACATTTCACAAAGTGTATTTATAAACAGCAAATCATTCAAATATTTTATCGGAACTAGTAGCAAATTTTAATGAAACGAGTTGAAAACCGAACAAAGTTTTAAAAAATATGTTTTAGCACAATGTAAAAATATAAGACGTACAAAAACTCATAACATATGCACCTGTGAGTATTCATGCATAATGTAGAAAATCACTTAAACGCATTAACTAAACGTGCTTAAAAAACAAGTGAGTTTGAAAAGTAAATACATGTATATTGCATAAAATTTATTCCGTAAAAAGATCCAGGTGTGAACACTTACGAAGTTTATAAAATACGATAACATGTTAAAACCATGGCGATTCGAATTATGTTTCAATGAATGAAAAACTTTAATAAAACTGTTATATGTATTAAGAAAAAGCAGTTTCAAGTCGAAATAATCATTGATTTCATTATAGCATCATTTGTTTCTTGTAACCAAATATATTTTTCCTCTTTCTTGATCGCTTCAAGTATATCCCATAGCAAAAAATGTAACTCTACAGCACAAAAACTGAATGAAAAATCACAGCCGGATGTATGCCCTAAATCTAAATTCTTCCAGAAGATAAAAAATACTCCACGTTTACTCTTAGAAGAAAAATACAAAAAATATCGTTCGGAAACTAGCTTAGCGAAGCAAGTAGTTGTTTTATCTTTTCTTTAAGTCCATAATTTTTCCACATTAGTCGTTTCATGAAAGCGACGGACGCCTTCTTCAATTTCTTTCCGATCTTATCTCTCTTCCTTGATATTTGTCTAAAGTTTATTTATATTTTTAAAGGAAATGTGTGGCATTTTGGGCCTTTTAAGAACTCGTTTGTACTTACGACTTTTCTTAGGTTATATCTTGAGATTAAATAGTTATTTCTAAATGGTTTTATTAAACAAGCTATCAGATGTGTTCTATATTTCAAAATTTGGGTGCTTAGCTTTTTGAAAGAGCCAGACATAAGTTTCTCTCAGACTCAAAGTCTAGCAAATGGGGTCCAGAGCATTCTCTAGAGTCTATTGCTCAGAATAAGACTCACAAGCAAGATACACCAAAAAGGAACTTAAATCCCACATCTTACCCATTTATATCCGCAACAGAGTATAGTAGTGTGGTAGTGAAATTCACCTTGCTTTTCTCTCAGGCCGTATAAAATCTAACGATCATTGAAAATGCTGGAAAGACACTTGCTGACCTTCTCATAGAGAATTGGCAGCGAAAATTGGATTTTTCAATAAAGTAGTTTCTCTATTTAAGTTGCAAAATACTCCTGCAATTATAAAACCTTTATTGAAAATTTTTGGTCTATTACATATTTTGATGATGATATTCAAATTCTGAAGCTAGAAAGCGACACAGTCGAAGCAATCAGCTATTTTATCTATGCAATCTCCTATCTCTAAGCAGGGGATGCTGTGCTGTGGCTTACCAGTATGGAGTACATTTACTCTTTCCTTGGTCAATTTTTAGACGAATGCATAAATACGTTGCATTTCAGTATTAGTTTCAAGATTGCACCAATTTTTACATTATTTACAAAGAATTATCCTCCGTTTTCGAAATGATTTAAAGATTTTTCAAACAATCAACTGTATTAGATTTATGGTTCCCTATTTCTAAGCAAGGGATGCTACACTGTGTCTTACCAGTATGGGGTATATTTAGTTTTTCCTTGGTCAATTTTTAAACAAACGAATGACTATATTTTACACGAACATATTAGTTTTTGGATAGAGTCAATTTTCAAATCATTTTCAAAAAAGCATCTTCCACTCTTCAACTTTTAAAATAGTAATTTTAAATTGATGTTTACATTCTGCTTTCCTGACAAAGGCACGAAATGCAAAGCATTAAAAAATGCATCACTAGAATTTCCAGCTATGATTCTGCTTTATAATTCCCCTTACATAGTGCAGTTTTCCCAAGCTGAAATCTTCCTGCTCTGAATAATTATCTTTAAATTAGTTCAGACATACACCAACGACGATTCTGTATGCTGAGTTTTAATGTGAGTTAATATCAGTACGTCTTTCCTAATTTCGCTATGACCTCAAAAAAAAAAGGGCAAGGAGGATAATTTATATGACTCTGCGTGTGAGACACAAATGCATTTGTTTCGGCAAAAACATTTGAGTTCTAGTTTGAAAGCTTGCGTTAACTTCATTCATAGTAAGAACAAGTACGAAGATTAAATTAAAAGTTTAAAAAAAAATTTAAAAAAAATGACCCTGATTACCGACCTCATATTAAAACGAACTTTACGGGTCAGAAAGCATTTTAAATTTAAATATATTTCATTGTTTTCCACAGGATTGGGGAAACACGGAAAAGAAAAGATAATCCTTACTAGTAAAATTTGCTAATCGTAAAGCAGAATAAAGAGGGAAAATTGAAAACCTCTTTTGAAATCCTCATACTAAAATCAATTACAAGTACACTCAGGCACATTGAAAATAGCGACCCAAGAAGAAATCGTCGGATTGATCAGCGACTGCGTCTACAGTGGTGCCAAGCCAGATCAATGTGGAATGTCACAGATTGGCAAAAAGTTGTGTTTAGTGATGAGTCTCGGTTTCTTTTAGGGACTGATGATAACCGTGTACGGGTGTGGAGGCGCCCAGGTGAGCGGTACAATTCCTCCCACATTGTTCTACGTCACACTGCCCGCACAGCTGGTGTAATGGTCTGGGGGACCATATCCTATGATAGCAGGTCCAATCTAATTGTGATGCGTGGAAACTTAACCGACCAACGCTGCGTAGGACCTTTGTAGGACCCCATGTAGGACCTTTCCTAAATGGTCTCAGTAGGGCAATCTCCAGCAAGATAATGCTCGTCCGCATACAGTAAGAGTTGCTCAAGACTTGCTACGTCATTTTCAGACTCTTCCATGGCCGGCCCGCTCCCCCGACTTATCCCCTATAGCCCATGTATGGGATCAGCTAAAACGTCAGATGCCATCGTGTCACTCTGTGAGTGATTTGGAGTTGGCTGTTACAAATTTGTGGGTCCATCTGCCTCAGGACAACATCAGACGTCTAATCAACTCAATGCCGGACCGTGTGGTGGCATGTATTGCAGCTAGAGGTGGTCTAACGCGCTATTGAAGTTGCTCTGTATTTGTGTCCTTGCACACCCTGTATTCGTTCAATTGTCTTGATTTTGAGATCAAGTGAATCTCTCACCTGTATCATTATGTGTATTAAATTTCATTTCAATCCGATGCTTTCTTCTTGGGTCGCTATTTTCAATGTGCCTGAGTGTATTTTAAATGCTTACAAATAGATACTGGTAACCGATTAACATTTTAAAGCGTTGAGCTCTCTTTCCCTGTCGGGCAACAATGACATCGGTTTCCAATTGCGTAAATAAATGATTAGCCGAATTTGCTAAAAAACATTATAATTCGAGTTTTATATAACATGGAACAAGTTCCAAACACATTCTATCAGATGCAATGTGGAAGATGCAGCTTACAAGTTGCTCAATGATAAGAAATTAATAGAAGTCGGGAATGCTCCAAAGAAGAAGAAGAAGATGATGATGATGACGAAAATGATTCCGGAGTAAATAAGATCAGTAACAATGATGGTTTTGAGTGTTTCTCAAAAGTCAAAAGGACTTGTTTGGTTGGAACAACAGGAACAGTGTGATTCTCCTGAACATGTTTTTAAGAAAACTTCGGGATAGAGCTGCACAGCAAAGGATGGTAAATTTACACCAGATGAAGCTACCATTTTAACCATTATAAATTTTTGTTTCAGAAATAAATTCATTTTCGTTATAATTTTAATTTATTTAGCAGTTAAAATAGTCATAATAACAGGTCCAATGACGATACTATATATTAAACTTGATCATTATTGATGAATTTTCGATTGTCCGAAAATTTTGTTTATCCGAAGTAAGTTCGGTCCCAGCTACTTCGGATAATCGAGATTCCATTATAGTTACGTTCCCCAAAGCAGAATACTTTGTGATGTTCTGCAACGTAAAATCATTTGACCAAAATTGTTCTGCAGTACACGTAGAAACATGACCGGTTTCAAAAATCATGATCCTAAAATCAAAACTTTCATACAGGACTATGAAAGTAATATTTGTTCAGTACTCAGTCTTACTGCAGAAAAAACGCATGAAATTAAAATTCCAGCCACACATTCTGGACAAAAAATGTAAAACTCTTCACACTATGTCTGCTTCTCCAAACATCAAAGAGCTTTGAATGCTTTGTCACTGCATTAGAAGCAATGTTTTCACTCAGAATAACAGCACGTGGCTAATAATGAGACCAAGTCTCAGAGGTAGGACACTTAAGGAGAATAAATCAGGTGTAGTCAAACATAATTTTCTGCAAATATATTTTTACTAAACATGTAATTTTGCACAAATTCTGTAGATTTTGTCCAGCCTAAAGTAAATTTAAAGTTCCTGCAAATGTCACAAAAAAAATCGACTTTTTTATTTTCTCCCCAATAAGCATAATTTGCAGAAATTAAAATTTTCTTTTGTAATTTGAATTTATCTGCTGCAGAAATTGTTCTAACTTCTGCAAAATGGTATCTTTGGTTAGAAAACTGCCTTTTCTGCAGAACATTTTCAGAATTTTTCCTCACATTTGAACAGAATTGTTCTGCAGTTCAGATATCTGTTCTGCGACGTACGTTCCAAATTCAGCAGTATTCTGCTTTGGGGGTTACGTTAGCACTGAAGTGTGCTTCAGACCACCCACTCACTTGTCGTATCTACAGTTGTCTATCAGGAGAGGATTTCTCTTTCCCTAGCGGAGGAGGGCAACACTTCTTATCATACTTGTAATGAGAGAAAATGTATACTCATCTGTCATATCAGATTTCTGCTTCAAAAAGCTCTGGGGGTAGTTATATCCTTTATACTTCCAAAAATCAAATTTTTGTGTGGTCTCTTTTGTAAAGAAGAAACAAGGCTTTTTAGTGACGTGTATACTTTTTTTTATGTTGCCATACGCGTTTTTTCTAAATTTATTTAATTATTTTTTTAATTGTGTTGCTAAGAACCGGAGTAATGCTTTTATTTCTCTTTAAATAAACAAACAAATAAATAAATAAATAAATAATGTGTTTTTAAAATAAAACATGACGTCACTTCGCGAATAATAATGGCTTATTCTTTTCGATACGAAAAATACTTAACAACGTGGTAAGCATTTTAGTTTTGCAAGACGAAAACGTTTTCAATAAATAAATCATAAAACTAAGAACGAAATCGGGGAAAAAAAATTGAGCATGTTGTTACGTCAAATGTATTTTGATACATTTATTGTATTTACGATAAGGAATTTTTCCACCTTTTTTTTAGTTTGAAAGTACTTTTTGGCGTTCTTTTAGAATTGGTCTTGTTGCGGACCAATGCACTTAAAAAGACCACTTCGCCACTTTTGTTACACTGCCGGCAAACATGATTTAAACTTATATTTTCACATGGAATGGTTTTTTTTAATGAGCCATTTAATGACTGTACAGAAATTGAAGCCAAGTGAATCCTCAATGTGCGAGGTATTAGGCCCTAAACCTTAAATTGGCCCTATTGTCATTTTTCGTAAATTACGCTATCATTCTTTACCGTTTCCGAATATCAAGTTCCCTTATACAGGGTGTCCACTCCAATCGTGGACCAATAGCTAATTTCTAAACCGTTAGAGATAAGCATATAGTTTATTTAGGAAAAAATCTCCAACTTATGAAAGGAATTTTGGGTCTATTCACTGTTTTTCAAAAAATCAAATTTTGAAAGAGTTACGAAATTTAAATTTTTATACAGCCCCCTAGTCCTATCAATCATATTTAGTAAAACATTCTTGACACTGTAACGTTTAAAACTAAAAAAAAATCACTCTTCTACCACAAAAATTGACCGAGTTATGACGTTTTGAAAAATCAAGATTTTGAAGGATTTCGCATACGGTCCATGAAGCGATCTCTCGATGACGTCATGAAACAATGTAAAATCTTGATTTTTCAAAACGTCATAACTCGGTCAATTTTTGTGGTAGAAGAGTGATTTTTTTTTAGTTTTAAACGTTACAGTGTCAAGAATGTTTTACTAAATATGATTGATAGGACTGGGGGGCTGTATAAAAATTTAAATTTCGTAACTCTTTCAAAATTTGATTTTTTGAAAAACAGTGAATAGACCCAAAATTCCTTTCATAATTTGGAGATTTTTTCCTAAATAAACTATATGCTTATCTCTAACGGTTTAGAAATTAGCTATTGGTCCACGATTGGAGTGGACACCCTGTATAACTGTCTTTCTTTTCTTTTAATTACAAAATATAGAAACATTTTCCCCTGTTATTCCACATATTTTATAAATAATTCAGCGAAAAAACTAATCAAATATTAATTATAAGTTCCAAAGATTTATTATGTGTAATCATTTTTTTGATTTTCAATATACTTATGCCTCGTTTAACTGCATAAAAAGACTAATATCGTACAAAAATTTGAAACAAATCTGACAATTTGCAATGTTTAACTGCAATTAACTTTCGCGTTAAATAATAAATCTTGCTTTGGGGATAGTTACAAGATTGTTTGTAGATCAGGTACCGAAAAGATAGAATATTGAGAACAGGAATGTTTTAACAATAAGATCTAAAAAATGATTTGTATAAAAATAGAAAACATAAATCCTCAATTTGAAAAGAAACTGCATTCATTGTTGTATGAGCGATTACTATCGTTCTGTCCATCATTGCTGGTGCGAAGCTGGCTCTCGCTCGTTTATTGCATCGTGTTTTTAAAAAGGTAGATTGAACCAGGAAAAAAGAAATAGACTCAAAATGTCTAGCCTGTTTTTTTTTTTTTCTATTTTCTTTTTTCTTTTTTTCGTTTCTTACTGCTCACAATATCATCCCGTTTTGTATTAAATTTGAAAAGGAAAATACATTGGTTTGCGACTAAGAAATGCCGTCGATACAATATGTTAAGAGATCTAAAACTGAAATGATGTATTTGTTATTTTACTTTCATACGTAATGCTCCACATTGGTTATTTCTCGCAATTCGGTTTGCCAACTAAAGTGTTATAGTCAAAAAAGAAATCCAAAGCCGGATATTAGAGGGGCCACGCGATATTATTAGATAATCAAAACTTAAGAAAAAATAGTCGCTTGTAAACTATGACTACTTTTCACAGTTTCAGTCAAACAGCTTACTATTTCAATTAAATTTTTCAATATTAATCCCTGTGAATTACCGAGTTTTTAAATGTTACGTGAATTTTAATTTGAATTCCACTGAATGGCCGGAAACTCTTCTGCAAGATTGAAAAAATATTTTTTTTTTAACTTCAAATTTGTCATTAGCAGATTGTGAATTCTGCATTCATATTTCATTCTCTTCAATCTGAGTTTATATTTTTCATTCCTCTCATACACAAAAGCCTTTTGAAATTGAGCTATCTTATTCTTGAGATTCCGAAACCCTTTTTAACGTCTTGCTTTCTCAGACAAAATTTCTTTGTTCTTCTTCGATCAACTTCTCTGCTCCAAATACGAGTAGAATAAAATCCTCCTTTGACTTCAGGCTTTCGTGAGAAACATATTTGTTCATGTTCGTTATCAAAGAATATAATATGTGGTTTTGTTGGCTTTCAACTTCATGGCGCTTTTATGCTTTGTGAAGATAATATTTATAATATCAAACCCGTGCTTTTGGGGCTTCATGATCATGTAAAAGTACTTGCAACAGTAAAATATTTTCCTGAAAAATTTGTTTCTGCAAAACCACAAATGTTACTAACTCATTTTTTCGGGAGAAAAAAAAATGCTTCTACTTTTCATTAAAACATGCTTTTCCCACATTATTGCAAAAATGATACATTTTAAATCAATTTTCAAAAAAATAATGCCCTTTTAATCGGTTTTTTTTTTTTTTTCAATTTTCCATAAAATGCGGCTTATAGATCAATTTTTAACTGAAGATGATTTTTAACATTATTGGGGAAACTAATAATGCTTTGTCAATGTTACGCAAAATAATGAGAAAAATGCTTAATTTCCATTCAATTTCGTAAAAATCAACTGTGAGTCAATTCTGCGCTGAATGTGAATTCAGTATATTTTACTCATAATGTAGTTAATACAAGTACAGCTTCGCTATTTGATATATTAATTTTTTACCTTACTTAATTTTCGTTTATTATTTCTTTAACTTTTCCTTTATATTTAATTAGCTTATTTTTTGTTCAATATTTATAATACTGTATTTAATGATACTAATGTATCGGGATTAATGCATTATTATTTTTTTTTATAAAACTGCATACACTGTGAAAAATGAATGTTGTTCTAAAAGTATAATACAGCTAATTTTACAGTAATAAACTATAAAATTTATACTTTTACAGTACTAAACTGTAAAATTGCTAATTTTACAACAATAAACTATAAAATTGCTAATTTTACTGTTTATAACCGTTCATTTTACAGTTTTAAACTGGAACTTCTCCTTTCAGTACTGTACTGTTGTTTTTACAGTATAACACAGCTAAATTTCACTGCAATAAACTGTAAAATTTCCAACTTTACTGTACGAAACTGTAAAACTGCTGGTTTTACAGTTTACAACTGTGAAATTCAGAGGTTTTAAATCGGATCATCGGCTGCCAGTATTATACTGTAAAAACAACAGTTCATTTTCTGCAGTGTAGCTCAATTTTCGTTCGTAGTTAAATGAAACCCTCATTACAGTTTAAAATA
The DNA here is from genome assembly GCA_038373865.1 of Uloborus plumipes. Classification (NCBI taxonomy): domain Eukaryota; kingdom Metazoa; phylum Arthropoda; class Arachnida; order Araneae; family Uloboridae; genus Uloborus; species Uloborus plumipes. The sequence goes on along the minus strand of JAXGGA010003505.1, from coordinate 35,525 downwards.
GAAAATAAGTTTACTCATGAAGAAGTGCATAATGGCATAAGTAGTGGAACATAACCATACTAAATATTGCATTTTTTTACAAGACTGAGGAAAATTAATAGGGTTAATGCTAATCTTTCACAAATACTAATCTTTCATAAATACTAATTTTTCATATCAAGCTTCTTTACTTCTCATAAAAGCTATACTGTAAAAATGAATGTTGTTTTTACAATATAAAACAACTAATTTTATAGAAATAAACTGCTTAAATTGCTAATTTAACACTGATAATCTGTAAAATTGCTAACTTTAAAGTACTAAACTGTAAAATTGCAAATTTCACAGTTTATTACCATGCATTTTACAGTTTTAAACTGGAACCTCTGCTGCCTGTATTATACTGTTGTTTTTACAGAATAAAACAGCTAAATTTTAGGGCAACTTAAAATTGTATACTTTACAGTATGTTATAAAATTGCGAACTTTAGAGAAAGAGACTGTAAAATTGCTAGTTTTACAGTTTATTGCTGTGCATTTTACAGTTTTAAATTAAAACCTCGGCTGCCAGAATTATACTGTAAAAACATCAGTTCGTTTTTTGCAGTGTATATGTATTTGTTTTTCCAAAGGTATTTCAGCTATGCATTCTCATAACTCATGTTTACATAATCAACGCATTCATGGCAGAAAAAAATTGACCGAACTGTTTCTCCGGAAACTGCTATCTTCGTAATAGGGGGAAAAAATGTTTCGATTTTCGTGGGTGACAGGTTGGAAACATATGTCATTCTATCCAACAGAAGGCAAAGGTCAGGAGAGGGAATGGGAAGATAAGCTTCTTAGCGGGGATGAACCACATAAAAGACCCAAGACTCCAGACACCATCAGCTTCGTTTACGGCATACCAGAGAGTTCTGGAATGGTATTTTTTGCTTATTAAAGCGTTTTCTTGCAGACCACGATTTGAAGCTGAAAATTACTTTGAATAGCTAAGTAGTTGGTTTGCAGTTGCAAACCAACTGTAAATTTAGGTCATTCGCATTCGTATGCAAAGTTTCGCTGAAAGAAACTTATTCCGTCTTTTTTTTTTTTTTCCTTTTTTTGCTCGTGACAGGATTCAATAATAGTTTTATACACGGCGAAAAGGAAATGTTGTTCTTACAGTATAATACTGGCAGCTGAGGTTCCAAGTTAAAACTGTAAAATGCACAGTAATAAACTGTAAAACTAGCAATTTTACAGTTTATTACTGCAAAGTTAGAAATTTTACAGTTCATTGCCGTAAAATTTAACAAAATTATACTGTAAAAACAACAGCATAGTTCTGGCAGCCGAGGTTCCAGCTTAAAACTAAAACGCACGGTAATAAACTGTAAAATTAGTAATTTTACAGTTTAATACTGTAAAATTTTAAATATTTACCATTTATTACTGTAAAATTAACTGTATTATACTGTAAAAACAACATTCATTTTTTACAGCAATTTCAATTGTTTAAATCTATACCAAACGGTGCTTTGGCTATGTCGATACAGCTTGCATTAACCCATTAATGCCTAGCGTCCCTTTTTAGGGACGGTCCGAAAAGTGTGTCTGAATTTTCCAAAAATGAACATTTTAACCAAATAATTGTGTTTAATTATTACTTTGGTATTGCTTCAATTCCGTATTAACAGATTGCAGCACATAACCGCTGTAAAGTGTGATCTGTAGCCATTTGATTATGATCTTTATCAAAAATTACATCGTTCGCAATCTCAAGAACAAAAAGCTAAGTTTTTAAAGTTATTAACAAGTAAATCTATCTATGTTTGATATACGTGCTACTTTGATCGATGTTTTAGTTTACCTTTTTTTGCAATTTTGTAAATTTTAAATTTTTTTAGGATTTTATAGCAATTTAAGAACGTCCCTAAAAAGGGACGCTAGGCACCAAAGGCTGCATTGTTTAACCGTTGCTGATTTCTTGCTTAGAATCTATAATTTATATCAAAGAAGTTAGTAAATGTTTTTAGACTGAAAAACAGATAATAATTGTCATTTTTAAAACTTATTTTATTTTCAAAATCTAATTAAATTAAATTAATTAATATATATAAACTTAATTATACAATGTTCTTAAATATTTTCTCTTCTTTTTTTTAATTACAAAAAATACTCAAGGTAAATTTTGAAAGAAAGCTATTTCAAAAATGTAATTCTTTAAAACACTAATTATTCCTTATATTTCATTACTTTTCCATTATGCATTTAGGTGTTTATTATTGTTTAGTCTGACTGTTGGGGGGGGGAAGAAGCCCTAAGCTGTTTCAGAAGCTTAGCATTTCACCTTGATGAAGAATTCAAGGATTGCATATGTGTCTGTTGTTTGGGAAAGGGGGGGGGGGTTGCAGATTTAATTTCAGAATTCCCTGAGCATGCCAATTTTGATCTCTACTGTGAGAATTTATTTACTTCTCTTGCGCTCCTACGTGATTATTTGTCTCAGCAAGGTTTTGTGCAAGAATCGGATTAAAAAATGCTCATGAACTGAAGTTACGTTGTTCAAAAAAGAAAAGAGAGGAAGTTTTGAATAAATGTCGATGACAGGTAAAATAATATTACGTTGGTTCGGTGGAATAATAGCAATGTCATAACTATTGCATTGAATCTTCATGGAGTTTATCCTATTGTAAAGGCTAAGCGATTGTCCAACAGCGAAAAGAAAGTAATTGAAATTGATGAACCAAATATATATGGTTGCTCAATACAAACGTTGCATAGGGAAAAAGATCCCATGCATCAAATATCGGGAACTACCGGTTTTTGATCCACTCTAAAAAATGGTGGTAGCCGCTCTTCATTTTTATTTTAAAAGCTGCTGTACAACATGCATTGAGCTCAAGAGAGTTGAGTTAGGTATTATGGGGCTAGTTGTTATATTGTTTTAAATAAGACTCAGGTAAGATATGCCCATTGAAGTAAAAGACCTTATCGGAATGCAGCAAATGCAATACGTAGGTTTGCAGAACAAATGTTTTGCTGACTTGCATATTCAACAACACCAATATTTCCTTGTTCTCTGAATCTACTTCCCAGTTTATGTTAATTGCTGCTTTTATTTCTTCTTATAAATTGTCATTTTCAATATTACATCGTAGGCAGAAAAAAAATTTTGGTAAAAAAGTATGTACCCTCTGGTGCCTAGCGTCCCTTTTTAGGGACGATTTTTCTTTCTTAAATAAAAATATTATTTTTTACATGATAATTTTTTAACTATTTTTCCTGTCCATTAAACACTATTTGTAACCAGTATAAAAAGTATCGTTGAAAAATAAAATGTCAGGCATTAATGGGTTAATTGAAGAAATTTTCACGCATAATACTGTGACATGTAGTAACTTAAGGAAAATGCTTCCGAAATTGATTATTTGTTAGTTACCCAGCTAAAGGGATAATTAAATGGAAGTATTCAGTCGGGAAAATGCATACATTTTTTGTTTGTTTCTTTGTTGTTTTCAAAAAATTTCGAGGGAAGATGTCTTTGGCCGTTTGTTTAAGGTAATAGGTTGGCAAACTACAGATTGAAATGTAACAAGTAATTAATTTCGCTTCAGAGATAAAAATGCTCTGTATTTTGTAATTATTGAAACGAAAAAAATTAAAACAATTTCAGCGGTAAGTAGGGGAGAGTGGTAATGAATGGGCCATGGTGATGAATGGGCCACTAATAAAATATGAAAAAGTATTTGCATGAATTTTTTTTTTTTTTTTTTGATGCCACCAATAGCTATTTGTTCTACTAAACTCATCCAATTTTCATTCGTTTGCGCTGAGCCATTTTCAAACTAGAGTGGCATGGTCAAGAATCTGACTGAAAAGTAAGTTTTTCCCTTTTTAGTAAAACATTTCCTAGCTAAAATGACCAAGTATTTCACTGCATACATATGTATAAGCTAGTCTTTCCATATCTATAAACTAATGTTAAGGTGTATTTTGATGTTATATAAATTCAATGTACTCAGAAAACCTAAATGTATTCCAAAAGTATAGGTGGGGCTGAATGGGCCACTATGTCATGGTAATGAATGGGCCACTTAAATATTGTTCTTCTTCCTTTTCTTTGGATTTTCGCATTAATATGAAACACAACTGACTGTCATAGATAGATTAAAATTACTGTCGTCAAAATAGATTTGTAGTAACTTCTAAATATAATTTGCAGATCTATATTATATTCATATAGTACAATAGACCTCTGGTTGCAGTTGCGTGGCTTGAAAAAGCCCCCTCTCTCCTTCATATTATATTCCTCACAGTACAATATCATTTTCTTTCTTGGCAATTTAAGTTAGATATTTCTTATTCCCAAAATCTAGTAAATTTTTTAAAAAAAATTTGAATTTTGACAAGTTTGAAAATGAAGATGAAGTTTTTGAAAGTGATTTTTAATATTATTTTTGAAATACATAAATTTTGTTAAATCATAGTGTGTATTATCTGTTATTTTTTTATATATATTTGATGGTATTTATTTCTTACAATCTCATTATTTAGTCATTTTTCTGCTACAATTGGTATGCATCAGTTTTATTTTAATTGCATCAGTTTTGATGTTTATATAATTTTAAATCAGTATGATTTTGTATCATCATGTCAAGTGCCACATTTATTTTGTCATATTCAGCAAATAAAAGATTAAATCCACATGTTTTCATTGAATTCATTTAGTGGCCCATTCATTACCTTCGATGGCCCATTCAACCCCATAGGTGGGGTTGAATGGGCCAAATTTCAAAATTTTTATTTTCTATTATAATTCATTATAGACAGGTGCTAATCCAACTTTTATGACTTTTTTAGATAGCCAGATAAGTAAAGTAACTAAAACACCAATTTAGAGTTAAAACAAAGTGTTAGAAAAAATTACAAAAATTCAGAACCAAAAAGTGGTCCATTCATTACCACTCTCCCTTACTTACGCTATCACGAAACTAAGCAATAGAGAGAAAAATCATGAACTTCATTTTATTTCAACTTATTTCGTTTTAATGTAACTTATTAGGTGTATTTTGTTTGTGTCACAGAAAGGGATAGTGCTACAAAATGTCCAATACTAAACATTTTTTGTTTGTTTCTTTTTTCAAAAAATTTCGAGGGAAGATATTTTTGGCCGTTTGTTTAAAGCAATAGGTTGGCAAACTACAGATTGAGGTTTACTTACCTGCTGTTTTTTCTTTGGACAAGAGTCATTAAAAGAAATGATTCTTTCAATTTTCAATCTACGAATGAAAAGTCAGTGTAATATAAGAATAACAGCTTGACTGGATTGACAACGATACACGATCCTGCACGAAGCAAATCTCCCATGGCTTTATCTCAAGCTTGAACAATACAAATCATTTGTGTGTGAAATATGTAAAAAATAAAACATGAAAATCACTGTAAGAAATGCATAAACAAAGGACATACGTTGGTACGTTAACAAAACACAATGTGTAAAAAAAATTTTCCACTTATTTACTTATTTTATTACCTTTTTTACATGAGGATGCAGAGAATGTTGAGGTAACTGTGGGGAAAAAATGAATTAAGTCGCACATGGAGATGTCTCAAGCCTAAACTGTATAGATTTAGTATGTGTGATGAAAGAAAAACATGAAACAAAACAAAACAAAACTACATGCAGAACTGTAGCTAATAAATCCATGAAATAAAATCATGTAAGTTTGCTCAAAAACAAATAATAAAAATCGTTGTAATAACATTAGTATGTTTCTTTACTGTACGACATTAAAATTTCATTTCAAGTATTCTTTTAAAATAAAAATATGACCACAGTCAGTTTTATAATAAAATTGTGCAGTCTGTTTTCAGGTGCTCTTCGAAATCACTAAATAAAATGTACGTAATCTTGTGATACAGCCATATATGAATTTTTTCGAGCAGAATTGCACTAAAAATGATTTTTTTCTTCAATGTTATTATTGATGTTTTGATAATAAATGCTCAATTATTCATCACAAAACAGTACCATTAGACTTTTCAGAAAACTGTTTCTACGAGACATTCTTAGAGACATACTTCAAGTACGTAAAGTAAATCACTTTACGCACGTGATAAAAAAAAAAAAAACTACTTCTTTTTTGTGTTTTTCAGTAACTTTTCAATATAGGGGAGGTCCGGGGTAATAAGAGACAGGGGTTATAAGAGACGCAGTCAAAAAATCACAAATATATATATATATATATATATATATATATATATATACTTCAAAAATATGTAAAATAAAGTACCATATGTATACTTTACTACAATAAAACTTATTTTAAAAGTTCGAGACTTTTTCTACGTTGATTTTACTTTGTAAGTAAGATATTTGGGAGTTATAAATGTGTAAACTTTTGACGAAAACTATGACTATTGGTGTACTAGTTTTTGAAATCTTGAAAGCCTTCTTTATTTACAGGTTGTGGGCCAGTACAGGTTGCGGGTAATAAGAGATAGGGGTTATAAGAGACGCAGTCAAAAAATCACAAATATATATATATATACTTAGACAACTTCAAAAATATGTAAAATAAAGTACCATATGTATACTTTGCTACAATAAAACTTATTTTAAAAGTTCGAGACTTTTTCTATGTTGATTTTACTTTGTAAGTAAGATATTTGGGAATTATAAATGTGTAAACTTTTGACGAAAACTATGACTATTAGTGTACTAGTTTTTGAAATCTTGAAAGCCTTCTTTATTTACAGGTTTTGGGCCAGTCTCTTATTACCCCATTTTTATTTTTTGTAGGGGTAATAAGAGACAGGTGTCTCTTATTATCCTGTACTAACAAATTTGTTTGTTTTATGTAGTACAATTAGTTTTTGATGGTTTAAATGAGCATTACTATTGATGTTTCGAGTGCCTCAATAATAAAGAGCTTTAATAATGCCGATAACTTATATCGAAAAACCTCTAGGACTTATAACCCTTACTTATCCATTATGCCTAGAACTTTCCGGACAATGGACTATGTAAAGTAATATTCCTAAAAAAGAGATCCAGGGATACGATTGACCAAATTTGCGTTCTATCAAGCTGTTAATTTGAAAGGGAGTGGACCATTTCATGTTACCCATGGCGAAATTTCATAAATACGTCTGATCTATAAAACAATTAAGAAAGACTTTAAAGACTACTAAGAGAGCTAAAGTGTTGCTCTAAGATAACCAGAACTAGTTAACTAAGAGTTTAAAGAGTGTCAGTCTAAGTTTAGTAAGTTCATAGAATAGTTTTTTTTTTCAACGTAGCCTAAATCTAAAATCAGCTATACTCATTAGAGTAGACCATATTTAGATGTTATAAATGCATGATTTTATATGTAGAATGTCTGTAAGCTGTTAATAACTTCATTAGATAATAAATAGCGAAGTTAATTAATATTTAGAGTCTAGAAAAAATCCCTCATAACACTTGTACTCTTTAAAGACACGTTTTTTACATATTTTTGGCTACACTTTAGAGAACGTTTAAAGTATTTTCTAGCCACATTAAATATTATATTAATATTTTTGGTACCCTAGGCTATGTACTGTACATTATTTAGAACAATCATTAAGTCTAATATTATATTATTAAGAGGACCTAGTAATATATGAAAGGAATTTCAGAAACACATTTGTAAACATTAATTTTTGAGAAAAAATATTTTTTAACGGAGGAAAATATCAAAAATTTAAAAATATTTGGCTGATTCAGAATTGTTTGCAGATGTCTCTCATTACCTCACATGAGTTTACCGTGATATATTTGAAAAGTTGCAACCTTAGTCTCGTATTTCCCCACAAGGGGTTGTTAGAGACAAGAATTTGTTGACATTTTTAAACATTTTTTCAACCAAAATATTTAAGTTGAATAATCACCTTAAGAATCAAGAGGAGTCCATTTAATCCAGTTAATATGAGGTATCTGTCTTAAGTTACTTGGAATATTAGCATTCCTTTATTATCTTTGTTTGTCTCTTATTACCCCAGTCTCCACTACTGTGTAAATTTTTTAATTCAGATAAACGAACCCAAAATTCATTTTTTGCACTCGACGGAACATTTATTCAAAATAATTACCACTTCTTTAACTACAGAATCATATTTCAACTAACAATGTCTTCACTTTTAGAGTTCAGAATAACATCAGTAGCTAATTAGTAGTTAAAAGTTCAATAATTGTTCCATGATTAGGAAATTTTTGGCTAATTACTTGAATATCATTTTCAAATTACTTTACTTAAATAAATAAATAACAAACACTAAAAAATTAATTTTTATTTAATAGCATGCTTTCTCAATCGGCAGGAAACGGTTTATATAATCAAGTTATAAATATATATATATATATACCTTTCTTTTCTTCTTTATTATTTCTAAATGTATGCTCATTTTATATGCATTCTATGATACTACGATACTGAAAATTTCCTTTTTTCTGTTTTCCTCTGCTGTATTATATTGTTATTCTTCCTTATTCCAGGCAAGAGAAAATTACCCACAATAAATCTTCTCCGATACAAGTTGACCTGGATAAATTCGTCAGAAGTAAAGAAAAAGAAAATCTTGTTCTGTTGTTCAAGTTGTTTTCGGCTGAGGGGGATACCATTTTATTTTCTTACTCTTGGAAATTCTGATTTCAAGTTTTAAGTGTGACCAATCTTGTAACAGTAAGAAAAAAAAGTAAAGCTAATTCCCTCAATGTGGATCATGAAATGACTAAATTTACGTTGTAAGTGTTGAATTTTAAAATCCGATGTAAAGAAATTCTGTTCTTTTAGTTAAACTTCAACTGAAGTAGGGATATAAATCGCATTTGTAAAATTATATTTTGTTATAAATCCCAATGTACGTTTACGGAAAAAATTGATGTATTTCAGCTAAAGTGTACTCTTATGAACACATTTTTAAACTGATTGTTATAACTTTATGAGCATTTATTTGTATATTATCAGAATTTGCTTACTAGCAAAAAAAAAATGCCATGGGTTTTCTGCAAAAATGAAATGTTGTTTTTACAGTAAATACTTTAAACAGATGTTCAATTTAAAACTGTAAAATGCACAGTAATACACTTTAAAATTAGCAATTTTACAGTTTATTACTGTAAAGTTAGCAATTTTACAGTTGATCACTGTAAAGTTAGCAATTTTACAGTTTATTATTGTAAAATTAGCAATTTTACAGTTGATTACTGTAAAGTTAGCAATTTTAAAGTTTATTACAATGAAATTAGCTGTATCATACTGCAAAAAAAAAAAAAAAAAAACAGTATAATACTGTCAGCAGGGGTTCCAGTTTAAAACTGTAAAACACAGAGTAAGAAACTAAGATTAACAAATTTACAGTTTATTACTGTAAAATTAGCAATTTTACAGTTTATTACTGCAAAAAATAGCATTTTTTATAGTTTATTACTATAAAGTTAGCTACATTGTACTGTAAAAGCAACATTAAGTTTTTTGCAGTGTTTTAATCAAGAAAAAAAAAAGAAAGAATGAATGAAAGAAAGAAAAAAGAAAATAAATAAAGAAGAAAGAAGAAAGAAAGAAAAAGATATCTTTTAAAGTTCTGCATCCCTGGATTTTTCCCCCATCGTAGAGTGGACGTATACTTTCTTTTAACTTTGCTATGATGCAATTACTTTACAAAGAGCTCTAGACTAACTTTTTTACTACATTAATTTTCTTTAAAAATTCAGTTCAAAATATTTAAGTGTCTTTTATATGTTAAATTACTTCTGTCAGATGGACTTAATTGCTAGTACTATTAAAAGATACCACTAAGAAGTTTGTTTTTAGAATACCGAAGTTCTCTAGTGCGATATAACATCTGCCATTCCGGTTTATTGTTACCAAAGGCGCGGTAGCATTTGCAAAAGCATTGTAGCACAAAATATTAACGTTTTAACATCTGTGTAGGTAAAATTGGTAAATTTTAAATATACTTTCTTCGACAAAAAGTGCTATAACGTAATTTCAAAAAGCAAAACTTATCAAGCCTTCACAACGCATAATTATTGGCAAAATTAAAGATGAAATTCTTGTCACACAGAGGTTAACAGTGAAAATAGTAATTAGTTTTTGATTAAGAAGTTGATTTTATGTAATATTTTCCATTGCGGTAAATATAGAGCATATTGTAGGTGTATGATAATTTCTTTCAATAATATATAGTGAACTCTCACTTATACGCCGCCCAAGGGACCAACCGAAAAAGGCGCATAAGTGAGAAAGACGTATAAGTGAACAAGCCTATTTAAGGGACTAAAACGCAGTAAAGTTTCGAATGAGAGAATGAATAAGAATGTTTCTATAGGAAAGGGACCTATTGCTACGGTTTGGCAATTACACTGTTAAAACTACTGGTTGCGATTGACAACTTTCCGGGGTTAAGCGCTTGTAGCACCAGCGGCACCCAGTAGGAAGCCGAGATTTCACCCGTGGCTTGGGTGAAAAACTGGCACCCTCAATTCAACAAGCAGCGCGGGTGAAAGATGGAACCGTATAGGAGAGCATAATGGCACCCTCACTGTTCACTATTGCAGATCGCCCTGTGCTGTGTGCATTTTTGTTTTTCAATTGTGTTTACTTTTATTTATTATTTTTATTAACGAAGTCTTGGTACATTTACACCTTGAATTCAGATTTAAAAATAATCGAAACTTGTAATCAAAGGCATTTTCTCACAGTTCAAACTTTCCAACATATTTTAAAAGAATTCATGACTTGGATTCAACTCACTATTTTTAAAATGCTATTGACATTTAGTTCGGTACAGCATTATCTGTACCGAAAATGAAGAAGAAAAGTATTTTATGGATCCCGTTCAAAAACAATCAAAAATATTCAGTTGTATTATTCTATCAATAAAAAAATGAATCGCTTCATTAATTTCTAAAATTTTAATCAAGAGTAACATATTAATACGTATGTATCGTTCGACATTTGAATATCTTTATGGAATTAAAGATAGAGGTATTTCAAAAGCAGTTTTTGTTCAAGTTTCTCGACAGATTAAAGATGGAAAAAGTGGATGGAAAATGGTGAAAGATGGAACCGTAGGAGATAATAATGGCGCCATCACTGTTCCCTATTGCCGACCCCCCCCCCCTCCTGCGTTTTTGTTTGTAATTGTGTTCAGCTTTATTTGCTTTTTTCTTGAAGTCTTTGCATATTTTTCACATTGAATTCTGGCTTTAAAACGTTGTAATTTAAGGCATTTTCTCACAGTTCAGACTTTCCAACATAGTTTAAAAGGATGTATGTAGTTGTATTACGATCACTGAATAATCAAATTGTTTCATAAACATCAAAATTTTAACCAAGAGTAACTTATTAATACGTATATATAATTCGACATTTGAATTGAAGTACATTTTAAACGACCTATTCATTCTAACTGGTGCAGCAGCAAAAAAAAAAAAAAAAAAAGCTAATAACGCAGTAGGCAGAACAAATATAAAGAAGAGTTCAGGAAATGAGTCATGACATTCCTGTGTTTATAATAAATAATAGTGAGAGAGAGAGATTTCTTTTTTCAATGTTCTGTCTATGCAGTTATCGTTACGAAATAGCTATATTCTTTCGGTCACTTAAATGTCTCGCATCGTTATAAATAAATATTTTTTGCGGAAAATCCACAAGATTCCTGACAATATAAGCAAACAGCACTTATTTTATTCAGAAAACGAGACAGTAAAGTTTAAAATATAATAATTTCTAAAACTTTCTTATTGCTAGTTGAATCGTTTTTCTTCTTTTTTTTTGTTTGTTTTGTTTTATTTTCTTTTGTTTTATATCAGCTAGTTTAAGCATTTTTATCAGTAAATACTGTTTATCTAATATTCATGAAAATACCGGTACATATTTTTAAAGTAACGTTTATGCATGATAGAAAATACAAGACATAAAAATGTTATAGCAATAAGCTGAACTTATACGCAGTAGTCAACTGAAACAATTTTAAACGTGTTGGAAAGTTCTAATAGTAAACTATGGTAAAATGCCTGTAGTACTTACGCGAGGATTTGAAGATAATGTGAGACCAAATAATCTGAGTAAATCCAGTTGCATTTATCCAATGTAAAAGATGAAGCAAATTTTTTTCGATGCAACGTACCGTCCGCCATTAAAAATGGATGGAAATAAGTCAGCGCGCATGCGCTATTATCTACGTTCTGCTATTGGTGGGTTTAATGGCACCCTCGATCTTCGGAAGCACCGTTCACCCAGGGAGGTGCCAAAGGGCATCGAATCCCTACTTTGGCTCCCTGATGGCACCCTTCGGCACCGTATTTTCACCCTATGTTGACTAAAGTCACCCGTTTGTCACCCCTGGTTTTTACAGTGTAGAATAATATTTTTTTTATTAAAACAGCTTTATTGTAAGCCATCCCTTAATTTCCATCAGTTTATTAATAGATTATATATTACTCATTGTGGGAAAAGTAATAATGATTTTCAATGTAGTATACACAATCGACATGCTTTATATCGAACCATGTCGCCCAAAAACAATGGATCGTTTTAACGAGAAGTCACTATAAAGGAAATGCACAAGATATTGAATATTTTTAGTAATATTTTCAAATATTTAACAATGCATGATCCATTTTAAAAGAGAATCAGGGAACTAACCAAATAAAAAATACTTGTGAAGACAAAACAAAAAGTCTTTAATAAATATACAACACATTAATTTGAAGTTCTCACTTCTGTAAAATAGTACATTTAACGACAAAATACACTGCAAGTAGCAGGCAGAAATCAGTTATTTTTTATTTTACAGACATGGTAAACTTCTACTTTGTTTACAATTTCTTCCCTTTAAGGTGAGAAAGGACTTTCAGATGAGCAAAAAATTGACAAAAAATCGGTTTTTCTTTGATGATATTTCTAAAAACTATATGATTGAAATACATGTTATTGCTATTGTAAATAAATAGCTTTACCTTATTTGTGGTGAATTTGTATTAAAAACTAATTTAATAATGAAATATACAACAGTAAAACAGTAAATGTTGATTTTCTCAAAACATAATTTTACGCGTGTTTACAAATTTCATACTGCTCTCGTGTAAAAAATTATTATTTAAATTTGCTAAAAATGTTTTGCCATCTACTAAAGAAGTTTGTTAACATTTCGTTGGGAAGGCATTTTCTATTTTATTAGCTGTGTCGAATATATTTGCTATGTTTTATTGAATTATGGATATCTTTTACAAAAAAAAAATGTAGACTTTAGTTTTTTCTTTTTTCTTTAATTTTTGCCACAATATATAGAAAAAGTACTCCCAACATTTTATTTTCTGGTGTTTTATGTTCCACATTTTGCTTGTATTTTGTCATTTTGATGAAATTTCAGGCGCGAGGATTAATATAGAAAAAGTGTTAAAATTCAAATTTTAAATTAAAAAAAAATTAATTTTAAAATATTTCAATGAAAATTTTTATATGTGTTAGTGTTAGCAACATATAGCTATGCTGCAAATTTCAAAGAAATTCATTGAAAATTGCTAAAGAAAAAAATGATAGTCCCTTGTCGCCTTACATATTAGTAGTTGAAAATCATAATGCCTGTTACGTGTGTACGAACATCATGAATTATTTGACACTCTTACAATCAAACTTTAGAAACATAGAAGTGTTAATTACTAGTCTTCGAATTTTTAAAACGTGAAAAGTAAGAACAATTTTTCAGTAGAACAGTTGTCAAGCCCCTTGATTCGTAAAATTTGAAAAAGTGCTTTCTTCATTTAACAGAGATTCTCAGTTCTTTTGCTGTATTTGTACAAAAACTATTTATAGTATAAAAGTATACACTAAAAGTGTATTAAAATTACCTGCAAATGTATAATTACGTCGTCCAAAATTATCGAAACTTTCACTATATTTTCTTGAACATTGGAAAGATTCTATGTTAAAAATAATCTGAACATTTAATAGTGTTTCTATCTTCTTCTAGGATCCTTCAAAGAATTTGCATCTGAAGTAAAACTTCGCAACAACAATATAAGGTTCAACGTAATTTTAAAACATAATTATGAACCGAATACTTAAAGAATACATAAACCATAAACTGAAAATAAATAATAACTAGCTTTTTTGCTTGATTTTAAAGCTGCAATATACATTTTTATTTCAAAAATTATGCTACAACTTCAAGGAAAAACTGGCAATTTAGGATACGCGCGAAAATTCTATTGACTTGAAAATACAGATGATGACAATTTTACTTACCCGAAACGTCTTCTTAACCCATTAATGCCTGACATTTTTTTTTCAACGATACTTTGTATACTGGTTACAAATAGTGTTTAATGGACAGGAAAAATAGTTAAAAAATTATCATGTAAAAAATAAATTTTTTATTTAAGAAAGAAAAATCGTCCCTAAAAAGGGACGCTAGGCACCAGAGGGTACATACTTTTTTGCCAAATTTTTTTTTCTGCCTACTATGTAATATTGAAAATGACAATTAATAAGAAGAAATAAAAGCAGCAATTAACATAAACTGGGAAGTAGATTCAGAGAACAAGGAAATATTGGTGTTGTTGAGTATGAAAGTCAGCAAAACATTTGTTCTGCAAACCTACGTATTGCATTTGCTGCATTCCGATAAGGTCTTTTACTTCAATGGGCACATCTTACCTGAGTCTTATTTAAAGCAATATAACAACTAGCCCCATAATACCTAACTCAACTCTCTTGAGCTCAATGCATGTTGTACAGCAGCTTCTAAAATAAAAATGAAGAGCGGCTACCACCATTTTTTAGAGTGGATCAAAAACCGGTAGTTCCCGATATTTATGCATGGGATCTTTTTCCCTATGCAACGTTTGTATTGAGCAACCATATATATTTGGTTCATCAATTTCAATTACTTTCTTTTCGCTATTGGACAATCGCTTAGCCTTTACAATAGGATAAACTCCATGAAGATTCAATGCAATAGTTATGACATTGCTATTATTCCACCGAACCAACGTAATATTATTTTACCTGTCATCGACATTTATTCAAAACTTCCTCTCTTTTCTTTTTTGAACAACGTAACTTTAGTTCATGAGCATTTTTTAATCCGATTCTTGCACAAAACCTTGCTGAGACAAATAATCACGTAGGAGCGCAAGAGAAGTAAATAAATTCTCACAGTAGAGATCAAAATTGGCATGCTCAGGGAATTCTGAAATTAAATCTGCAACCCCCCCCCCCTTTCCCAAACAACAGACACATATGCAATCCTTGAATTCTTCATCAAGGTGAAATGCTAAGCTTCTGAAACAGCTTAGGGCTTCTTCAACAGTCAGACTAAACAATAATAAACACCTAAATGCATAATGGAAAAGTAATTAAATACAACGAATAATTAGTGTTTTAAAGAATTACATTTTTGAAATAGCTTTCTTTCAAAATTTACCTTGAGTATTTTTTGTAATTAAAAAAAAGAAGAGAAAATATTTAAGAACATTGTATAATTAAGTTTATATATATTAATTAATTTAATTTAATTAGATTTTGAAAATAAAATAAGTTTTAAAAATGACAATTATTATCAGTTTTTCAGTCTAAAAACATTTACTTACTTCTTTTGATATAAATTATAGATTCTAAGCAAGAAATCAGCAACGGTTAAATAATGCAGCCTTTGGTGCCTAGCGTCCCTTTTTAGGGACGTTCTTAAATTGCTATAAAATCTTTAAAAAATTTAAAATTTACAAAATTGCAAAAAAAGGTAAACTAAAACATCGATCAAAGTAGCACATATATCAAACACAGATAGATTTACTTGCTAATAACTTTAAAAACTTAGCTTTTTGTTCTTGAGATTGTGAACGATGTAATTTTTGATAAAGATCATAATCAAATGGCTACAGATCACACTTTACAGCGGTTATGTGCTAAAATCTGTTAATACAGATTTGAAGCAATACCAAAGTAATAATTGAACACAATTATTTGGTTGAAATGTTCATTTTTGGAAAATTCAGACACACTTTTTGGACCGTCCCTAAAAAGGGACGCTAGGCATTAATGGGTTAATACAGACATTTTCCCTTTTGTTCTTAGTTTATGACAAGTAAAGATAGAATACATGTAAATATGCACACTTATGAAAAATATACAATGCGGTCAACAGGAAATGATGAATAATCCTCTATCAATGCTTAGAAGAAAAAGAAATACCGCGAGTCTTGTCTTATTAAACAAAGACTAACTATGCAGTCTTGAGACGAAACTCACACTACAGTTACGAAAGGCATATTCTCCGACTAAAATTAAATTTGGGTATTCTGTAGTGGAATCAGTTGGAGGTATTGTTTTAAGATAGGCTGGTTAAATATATGCCTTAAATTTGACATTTTATCAACGACAAATAGAAATCAGAATTTAAATTATAAGCAAAATGTGGGTGATTCTCTCCAAATAAGTCAAATCAGAGTTAAGAAAAAATGTTCTATGAACTTTGTAAAGAAAACATGATTTGATTTTTTTTTAATGAGTTGATCTGAACTCATCTATAGTAGGAAAAATATTGGCCATGATCAATCCTTTTTTTGCCCATTTTTTTTCTTATTTTTAAAATAGTATAAAGCTCACTATGTTGTGATGACGGGGTGCACCAAGGGGAAGGAAATATCCCCCAGAGGGTTAGGATTTTTTTTTTCTCATTCATAAAGGTTCAGCTACCAAAAAAAAAAAGTGGAATGCACGAAATTAATCCACTCTTTTTTTTTTTTTTTGTCGTGTGCCAGCCAGGCTGGCAATTTGGGGTGCGCTGCTTCACTTTTCCAACTGTACCGTTATTTGGTGTGAAGTCCGACTTCCACAGTGCACGCATGCCATAGGTACCCGTTTATAGGGTAGGCAACCGTTCACACAACAACACATTCATACAAAGAAAGGTCAAGGACAGGAGAGGAGAGCACATCCATGCCCAAGCCGGGACTCGAACCCGGGGCCACACCATCCATGGCAGACTACTCTGACCACGAGACAAGGTGGCCGGCATTAATACTCATAATAAGCTATATTCATGTGCAGACTTGATATTGGGGCTTGATCGTTGGCATTTTTCGACCAATGCCGATTGGTGGACAGTTATTCAAAAGCAGTCGATGGCCGATTATTTTTCGTTTCGAATGTCCAGTGGCCGATGGAAAAATTCAACAAATGGTAGCTGAAATGTGAATTTAAACCATTTTTTGAGGAACAATAATGCATTTTGCTCATTGTAGAAACTTATGACAAATCATATTTCTTAAAAAATCATGTGCATACTTGATATTAGGGCTCTACTGATGGCATTTTTTGGCAGATGATCCGATACCGATCGTTTAAAGACGGCGGATTGCCGGAGGAGTCTTTTTCGAATGGCCGATGGCCGATGGAAAAATTTAACAAATGGTAGCTGAAATGTGTGTTTAAAACTTTTTTTAAGGAGCAAAAAAGTGTACAGTACATTGTAGAAAGAAAACCATGACAAGTAATATTTTTTTAAAAATACATGCGCAGACTTGATAAATGTTCATCAAATAAAATGTTTTAAATAATAGTAGTCGTTTTTGAAATGTTTCGTTAGTCACAGCTAAATTGTTACGTTAGTATTTAGAATAAATATTTTGCAGCTATTTTAAACAGCTTTTTAAACAGCTATGATACACAGCTGTAAGAAAATAAAAACATTTAATTTGTATAATGTTTTGGTTTAGTTTTGAAGTAGAAAGTAACTCATTTTTGTGACAAACGTAACGCAATACAAAACTATGAAATAATCAAACTAATTAAAATGCTTACTTTATATATTGTGTAAAAACATCTACCATTTTTAGTAATCCAAAATCTAAACTTTCATTATAAACATTGTTCGTTTGAAAATTTGCACAAATATTTACGTTATACAAGAAAACTTTGACCTATGTTTTTTTGTACATGCTTAGCCTTCTCTACTACCAAGTACGAATGGAGCTACAAGAAACATATCAAACAGTATATTTTCAAACTGTTACCAGATTGATAAACTAAAAAATCTGCGGAATAAAATAATCTGTCACAATTAGGCCTGTGAGATTTATTTTCTGAGGCTGAGGTTGACATTCCTATGGGATGGCAATTCACATGACTGCAGCGCTAATTCACATGACTACCACGACCTCAAAAATGTAGGCTAGCAAATATCAATGGAATATGCTTCTCTTCCATCAAAAAGCAATGAGCAAAAATAAATTAAAGTATTCTATTTTCTTCATCTGTTATTTTTCTTACCGCAGAAGTTATTTTCCAGGACAGATTATTATCATAGGAATCCTTGAGAATTATACAAATGCGATGACCAGCAGCAGGCTCTGGGCCCAACTGGGCTGGTCCTAGTCAAATTAAAGACCCCAATGACGATCAATGGCCCTCTTAAAGCCATCTACTCCATTGCTCCTTACCGCCTCTTCCGGTAAGCTATTCCAAGTTCAAACTACCCTGCTAAAATACTATTTTTTTCGAATTTCCAGATTAGCCTGAGATTTAAACAGCTTAAAACAATTACCCCTTGTCCTGATTTCCGTGCAAAAATTCAACCCTATAACATCATTCATTTTAATAAATTTAAGCAACTGAATCATGTTCCCTCTGATTCTCTTTTGCTCAAGACTATACATACACTGCTCGACATTGAAAATGCAACACCAAGAAGGAGTGGTCAGAAATTCATGCAAATTTTACCGTAGACGCACGTCACTGAGTTATGCAAATGATATGAAATGCGCAGCTCTCCGACGCACGTGAAGTAAGATATAAGAGAATGAAGTTGAAAAGTGGGCTATGTTCATGTTGGTTTTTCTGCCAGACTAATTATCGGAGAAATTTGGTTTTTGTCTCGAAGGATACGTGTGATAGGAGGAAATGCCACGCCGTCCTCAACGAAGACACTTCCAGCATATAGACGACTTTACAAGGGGTATGGTGATCGGACTGAGAAGGGGAGATTGGTCCATACGTCAAATTGCAGCTGATAGCTGATACCCACATGGATGCAAGCACTGTGCATCGGCTGTGTCGGAGATGGTTGGAAAGAGGAAATGTAGCCACATTGAGGGGTGCAGGTGCAGCCAGAGTGACGTCAGACCGCTTGGATGGACGGATTCACCGACAAGCTGTGGCGGACCCACAAGTCACTTGTACGTCGATTCTGCAGCACGTGCAAGGTACCCTGGATGTTCCTGTGTCGACCAGAACCATTTCCCGTCGACTGGTTGCACGTGGCCTGCAATCACGGCGCCCGCTAAGAAGACTGCCATTGACCTCACAGCACAGACTCCAACGTTTGGAATGGTGCCGGACCAGAGCGACGTGGATGGCAGAATGGCAAACCGTAGTGCTCTCAGATGAATCCCGCTTCTGTTTGCAAGGCCGTATCCAGAGGGGGGGGGGGGCCGACGGGCCCGAGCCCCCCCCCCCCCGAAACCCGAAATGTTTTATAATGTAAAAGAGAAAAAAAAAAAAAAAAAACGTTTTCTTTTTTTTTAAATCTCAAATGGCAAAAAATATATATATATATTATTTTTTCTTTTTAACTATTAAACGAGTAAAAATTTGAAGAAGTACAAAAAAATGACAATTAAATTTCTTATTAGCTGCAAAACAAACTTGAAAACAAGACTCTCATTAGCACTTCCAGCTCTCTTTCCCAAATCAATTCAGGCTCAAGGCAAGCTACTTATCAGTTTGATTGGCGGTCCACCCCCCCCTCATAAAACTTATAAAACTTACACCACTCAGATTCTTACCCCCTAATCGCCGGGCCCCTAGTTTCCGACTAGGCTGAGATTGCTTCTCAGGCCCTGATTCAATTAACAGGGTACTTTTTTGGTCCCCATTTATAAGCATTTGTAATCCTCGAGGGATTTTAATAGCTAAACATGTCTTCAAACACTTCTAAACATGTTAATATCAACAAGACCACACAAAAACGGATACGTTCACAGACCCTCTGCTTTGTTGGAAGCTCACCAATCTTAGACAAAAGTTACTTTAAAAAATTCCATTTACAAATGCTTAAAAACCTTGAAAACTTTGTTAAATGTAGCTGTAAACCTTGAATTTTAAAGTTTCTAACACAAATGGAGGGGAGGTGGGCATCAAGTTGCGCGAAACTCAGCTCCTTGATTAAAAAAAAAATATTCTGCGTAATGCAAAAATCATATTCCAGCATTTTTTGTAGCATATTTTCAAAAATAATTTTTTGTGACTCGCATGTTTCATTTCTGACTATTCATTAAATACCTAATTCAGTATTTTAGAAGTTACTTTGTAATTGATTCTTTTATTAATATGTTAAGCACGAGGAAAAATATTACCCTACCTGTATTCTTTTTCGTTTTCTGCAGTACTAGTGATTGAAAAAGAAATTGTCGTTATAAGTATTTTTTAATATCTATTTTTAATCTTTAAAAGATGTGTCTTTCAAATTTTAACAATTTCGTAAGACTGTCCAATCAACTATTAAAACGTCAGAGACTGGAAAGTGCAAATGAAATGCTTTAAAGAATTTTAACTGTTCCAGAGTCTTTGAAAATCATTAAATACCTTTTTGAAACTCTTTCAAAAGTGCTTCAATCCTATTTCTTATAAATAATTAAAATAAGAATTAACTAAATGGCCAGAATGTTACTCTCTCGTTAATTATTTTTTAAATCTCTACACTATTTCTTTTAAAGAATTTTATGTGTTTTATAATATTAGTTATTTTATGTTACTAACAAGTGCTGTGTCTGTCGGTGAGTTGGAGAACTGATCAAAAACTACTATGCAACTATAGTGAAAACCGATGTAAGCAAGTGATAATGTGTTAATCTTTTCTCCTCCCTTGTCCTTCCTCTCTGTCGCTTAATGTTAATCGTTTGTTAAACTAAACATTTTTTTATGCTTTGATTAATCTTAATTTGCAAAAGAATGCAGAAAATTTATGAGATTGTTGTTTGCTTACTTTTCCAACATGTTTTTGAAGTCCCAATTGCCCCATATAAGGCCTCAAAATGCAGAATTTTAAAACTTTTTTTCAAAAATTTTCCCGGGGGAGAAACCCCCGGACCCCCTAAAATTACGGATATTCTACCCCATTTAAAAAAGTTGTCATTACATATCTCTTCATCTCCAATAAAGGTCAGTTCAAGAAAATAATAAGAATAAAGAAATGAAAAACACACACATCAAACATCGTGGGGGGGGGGGGCAGCTAGAAATTAGACTCATAGCACACACAAAAATGTATGTGTGTTTGGGCAATGTGCGAAACTCTGGACCCCTCCCGAAATTTTTTTCTGGATACGGCCTTGTCTGTTTGTCCAGCGATAGTCATCGCATACGTGTGTGGCGTTGACGTGGAAAAAGATCGAATCCGGCAGTAACTGTGGAACGCCCCACAGCGCGACAACGTGGCATAATGGTTTGGAGCGCTATTGCATACAATTCCGTATCACCTCTAGTTCGTATTCGGGGCACTATGACGGCCCAACGATATGTAGATAATGTACTGCGGCCGGTGGCAATCCCCTACCTTCAGGGTCTGCCAAATGCAATTTTTCAACAGGATAACGCCCGGCCTCACAGTGCTCGAACAGCCAACATGCTCTACGAGGTGTACAGATGCTTTCCTGGCCACCATACTCTCCTGACTTGTCACCAATCGAACATGTGTGAGACGTGATTGGACGCCGTTTGCAGAACCTGTCACTGCCTCGTTCAGAGGACGAACTGTGGCAAATGGTTGAAAGGGAATGGAGTGCCATCCCTCAGGACACCATCCGCAGGCTTATTGACTCCATGCCTAGACGTGTTTCTTCGTGCATCGCTGTCCGCGGTGGTCCTACTTCTTACTGAGCCGACGCCGTCCTCGCTCTAAATTTTGCTTATTTATTTTGAAATAAATATCACTTATTGTTCCATGCTGTCTCTGTCTTCTTACCAAATTTCATCAATTTCTGACCACTCCTTCTTGGTGTTGCATTTTCAATGTCGAGCAGTGTATTAAACATTCTAAGTGTGGAATCGTAGACTAAATTAGAAAACCCATTTACTAACCTTGTAGCCCTTCTTTGTACCCTTTCCAATAAATTAATATCTTTCTTCATATAAGGAGACCAAAACTGAACAGCATACTCCAAATGAGGTCTTACCAAACTTTTTTATAGAGGCAGAAGAACCTTCTTAGATTTGTTTGAAATAGATCTATTAATAAACCCAAGCATCTTATTGGCTTTGTTACTAGCTATGCTGCACTATTGACTAAACTTGAAATCCTGATTTATTAAGACACCCAGATCCATAACATTATCTGCCGTACTAATGACTGAACCCTGTAAATAATAGCTTGTATGCTTATTTCCATGACCGAAATGCAGCACTTGACATTTGCCAACATTAACTGCCATACCCCACTTGTCAGCCCATTTAGTAATATGATCCAAATCCTGCTGCAGCTGATTTATTTGTTCGTCATTTTCTAAAACCCTCATAAGTTTGACATCATCCGCAAAACAATTCATGTTTCCAGAAACATTTTCAGGAATATCATTCATAAAAATAATAAACAAAAGACTGATCCTTGGGGAACCCCACTTAAAACCTCACTCCATTTAGAATGGTTGCCCCTAACAACTATTCTTTGTTTCCTTCCTGTCAGGCAATTCCTAACCCAAACTAGAATTTTACCTAGCACCTTGCACATGAGTAGTGCTACATGCGGTACCTTATCGAAAGCTTTTTGAAAATCTATGTAAACAACATATGCACACTTTTTGCTATCTAAGGCCATGGTAACCTTGTCGTAGAAATGTAGTAAATTAGTTTACCTTTTCTGAAACCATACTGCAAACGAGTCAACAGCCCATTATTTTCTAAGATATTCATAATCTTAATTTTGATTAATGTTTCAAAAATTTTACAAACCATTGAAGTCAGACTCACAGGTCTATAATTTCCTGCATTAACTCTAGACCCTTTCTTGAAGAGTGGCGTAACGTTAGCCAGTTTCCAGTCCTCTGGCACTATCCTTGAGTTATACGAAGCATTGAATATATTAACAATAACGTCCACTAATCCCTCCGCGCATTCTACTAACATTTTTGGATAAATGAATCGCTTATTTCGAAAAGGTAACATCTCTATTTTGATCTCCTCTGTATCTTTAGAAAATTAAACAGCGCACGGTTATATTTTTGAATGTCATAATCAATGAAAAAATGCCTTTAGTTAAGTACACAATTACTGCAATAATTTACCAAATAACCATTGATTATGACATTCAAAAATATAACCGTGCGCTGTTTAATTTTCTAAAGAGACAAAGGAGATCAAAATAGAGATGTTACCTTTTCGAAATAAACGATTCAAATATTATCTGGTCCCGGAGCTTTAGTTTTTTTTTTTTTTTTCAAATGAAGCAATACGTCCTCCGTGGAAAATACAAAATCCTCAAGCTGTAATACATCCCAGTTTGCAATGTTCCACATTATCGTCAAAGCTGGGTTTATACAGGGTGTCCACTCTAATCGTGGACCAATAGCTAATTTCTAAACCGTTAGAGATAAGCATATAGTTTATTTAGGAAAAAATCTCCAAATTATGAAAGGAATTTTGTATCTATTCAATGTTTTTCAAAAAATCAAATTTTGAAAGAGTTACGAAATTTAAATTTTTATACAGCCCCCCAGTCCTATCAATCATGTTTAGTAAAACATTCTTGACACTGTAACGTTTAAAACTAAAAAAAAATCACTCTTCTACGACAAAAATTGACCGAGTTATTATGTTTTGAAAAATCAAGATTTTGCATTGTTTCATGACGTCATCGAGAGATCACTTAAGGGACCGTATGCGAAATCCTTCAAAATCTTGATTTTTCAAAACGTCATAACTCGGTCAATTTTTATCGTAGAAGAGTGATTTTTTTTTAGTTTTAAACGTTACAGTGTCAAGAATGTTTTACTAAATATGATTGATAGGACTGGGGGGCTGTATAAAAATTTAAATTTCGTAACTCTTTCAAAATTTGATTTTTTGAAAAACATTGAATAGACACAAAATTCCTTTCATAATTTGGATATTTTTTCCCAAATAAACTATATGCTTATCTCTAACAGTTTAGAAATTAGCTATTGGTCCACGATTGGAGTGGACACCCTGTATACTATATACGCAAGTTCAGCTATTCTAAATGTTTTCAGATAACAGAAAACACCTTTTTATCTTTATAAAGTAATGTGTGTATGTCAATTCTTCTTCGTTCTTTCTTTTTTTTCAACAGTAAGAAATTTAATACTTAATATGATTCAAAGCTCTAGCAAGAACCGTGTATTGTAACACTAATGCACTCATAGAAAAAATAATCTGACACTATCATCTTTTCCATCCCATTTTCTTCCTCAACAGAACACCAAACCTGTTTGCGCAAAATAATAGTTTTAGAGAAAGTTTTAGCGAAGAGCTGAACGTTGATTTAGAAAATATTGTCTTCGCGATTGCTATAATAACTCCTTTTATTTTGTCAAATGCTTTCTTGAATGCTCTTCATTGATTTATAACTTCCGTAAAATGGGGGGTGATTCCAAACACTTTTCAAATTTGAACATAAGGGCAATTTTCACCATATGCTTTCATTTCAAAATTTTTAAGTAATTTTTTAACTTACTATCTTTTTTTAGAAACACTAACAGATGTTTAGTCACATACTTTAGGTGTGTGAGAAAGTAATTGGTTGTACACTTTGATGAATAATTAAGTATTCAAATGCTGTAGTAAAACTTTAAGTTGCAAGGAAAATTGTCGTCCGTTACCATGCAAAATACCAATATAAATTCTCATCTTTGAACTATCATAGCGCCTAGAACCAATTTAATATGAAACTACTTGCTTCCTTGAAGCTTAAACCGATGTTCGTGATTGTTAAAATATTGATTAAAAACTGTATGGTAACGGATTTGACATTTGGTAACGGATTTGACAGTAAAGGACTTGACAATTTCAACCAGAATGTCAAATTATGGCTAGGTTGTCGAATTTAAAAATAGAACAACAATATGCATTTTCTTCGAGTTGTATAATAAACAATATTTAGGGGTAAAAGTTGAGAAAAAGTAAAAATTAATACTAAAATCTTTGGTAACGGACTTGACAAAGAATAAAAATACCACCTGGAAGAAATTTTGTGCGAAACGCCACAGCAATACTTCTCGACTCAGGGAAACAAAATGGTACAAAATAGTTACGTCACTAATTTGTTAAGTTAACTGAATACGTGTTACCATCTTTGGACTTCAATAAATACCTTTTTTAGCTAAAATAATCTTAGGGTAACGGACTTGACAAAAACTTCCGGACAAAATATATTCATACATTTCTTATTGAAATAAAATTACTATTGTCAATATTTATTATGAATACCATATACTAATAGTCAATATATAAAAATAATATGTTGCATTTACTTTTTTTGACTATTAAGTATAGGAAAAAAAAATAGTTGAACTTGCGAAAATTGGAAATGGACAAGTGTTTTTGCCTTGATTCTCATTTTTAAAGACTTATATAAAAATAAATAAATAAATTTCGATAATTTGTTGAGTGATAGAATTTTCTAGGGGGTATTTCTTGCAGAAAATAATTGTTTGCATTGAATTTAAAATATAAATTATGCTTCAAAATCGTCTTTTTAACCTCCGGACAGCAAATGTAAGCAAATTTTGAAAATGACCCATAAATAAAGTTATTAAAGATTTTAAAAAAAGAAAGAAAATGGACTTGTAACTTCGGCTTTGTTTTGGGCTTGCATTTTGAGCAAGCAAAAACATTTGAAGTTTATATTTATACATATATATTTTTAGAACATATGTAAAAAATCTTTTTTTTTGTTCGATTTAGCCTTTCATATAGCTAATAAACAGAGACGCCTTGAGCCAAGGCGGCCCCTTATCAATTTGTCGCCGGGCCCCCGCTCCCCATGAAACTTGGAAAACTTATAATACTCTCGAACCTAGCCCCTTCCAAGATCCGGGCCCCAGTTTTCTATTAGGCTGACATGGCCTCTCGTCGTGAAAGCCGGCAGGGGGATGAAAGGGGGGCACTTGCACCCCCCTCGGCCTTTTGTTACAAAAATTAATCTTTTTTTTTTATAATCAAGTTTTTTTGCTATTTTTTTTTTTTTTTTGCTAAATTTTTCTTTAAACATTTTTTTAGTCCGAGTGCACACCCTTCCCTTACGTTTGATTCTGCCGGCACTTATGCCTCTCGTCGATCCTACAAATAAAAGCAAGTAACATTGATGAGGCGGAAGAAACAGGTAGGGGAGAGGGGGCATATGTAAACAGGGGCAGATGTGAACAAACGATATTTTACCCCATTAACAT
Organism: Uloborus plumipes; assembly: GCA_038373865.1. Lineage (NCBI taxonomy): Eukaryota > Metazoa > Arthropoda > Arachnida > Araneae > Uloboridae > Uloborus > Uloborus plumipes. The sequence continues at coordinate 9,130 of JAXGGA010003505.1, read as the reverse complement.
GAAGAGAAAAATCTCAAAAAAATTCATGTAGATGGTAGTACAAGTACTATATCCTGCCTGAAATTTCAAAGATCTAAATCATTTTGTTTTTTAGTTATCAAAGATCTTATGTTTTGGAAGGTGCCAATATACTTTTATACTCCAGTTCTCCGCGTAAAAACACATCCGAAACTTTTTTTTTTTTTTTTTTTTTTTTTTTTTTTGTGATTTGAACTTAATTCGTCTTGAAGTGGCACTAATAAGAAAAGCTTTCATGCACTATTTTTAAAAAAAAAATGAAAAAAAAATATAGTTTTTCGTCAAATTAGGTCGAAGTTGAGAAAAGGGGCACATGCGAACACATTATGTAGGGGCAGATGTGAACAGTTCATCTGTGCCCCATAATAGTATTTAGTTATTTCAATTAAAAAAATTGTTGATTTTTTTATACATTGAACAATCTAATTAAGAAATATTGAATAATTAAAAGTTTGCAATGAAAAGAAAGTTAAAATTGCTAAACTGTTGAAGAAGGAACAGTTAAGAGTTGCAGTAAGTGACGCACATTAATGAGTCCGACATCAGTTTTAAAGACCGCAACTGTCAAGAAATTTGTGCTGAAGTCAACCTTGCACCAGAAAATTTAGCTGTGAATGACTTTGTCCTCGTAGAATTCACTACAAAAAAGACAAAAATTTACTATAAATGAAACTTTAAGGTTTCCAAAAACAGATGATACATCTAAGGTAAACACTCTGATGATGTTCTGCTAAAATTACCACCACCTTCAATTTTAGGTGGCACATGTCGAGCTGCATCTTCTCTTTCTTTTTCTGTAAAACTTGAAGGCTGCAATGCTCGTTGAATTGAGTCAATTAATCACGTTGAATAAATACCTTGATATTTTCATTGTAAGTGTTTGTTAATGTGTAATAAGCAGAATACTTAAAAATATGCTTAGGTGTATTTTATTTCAATTTATTTATCCGTGTTTACTTGTGCCCCAGGTATGTTTACAACTGCCCCCCTACTGGTGTAGATGTGAACGAAATTTAACATATTTTTGACTTATTTTTTTGGCTGGAATTCAATGTTGAAGAAAATATTTAACTGCATGAAAATATTAGCAAATGTTTGAGTTATCATGTATAGCACTTATTTTTTTTTCTCAAATTAATAATGAAAAAATACAAAAATGGCATTTTTGCTCACATGTGCCCCTCTCTCCCCTACTTACGATCAAAAAAAGCCTTTACTGATAATACAAGCATGGCTTAATACAATATGTATGGCAGCTCACGGGAGCTCAGCTCCAGCTCCTCTTTTCGATTTTCTGTGAATTTGTACATATTGGACTGGATTTAGAAAATAAGTGCATTAAAATAGGTTTTGATGACTAGAGGGGTGTCGCACTTCTTTCGTTAAAAATTAAGCCCGGAATACAAGTCAATGTATAATCTAGAGGTGGGGAATGTCGTAATTTTTAATGATTTGTTCATCAGAATCATTGTTTTGACTCGTTCATTGAACTCGTAAATTTGAACGACTTCATTTAAGTTGCAAATGATCTCTATGTGAGAGTTATTCACGTCCCTGAAAATGTTTCATTGTTTCAGTAACGTTCATTTTACAAATCGCTGCTAAAATTACATAACAGTAAACAAATGCACCAATAAAAATTTAATTAAAATTTTTCCACTTAGGTTTAGATGTATGAAAGCAGTTCCGGTTACAGTTCATTTTTAACGACATTTTTCGGTGACATAGTGATAAGATATTTGTTTTCCATACAAAAGTCGCAAGTTCAATTCTATTATGGTACAAAATTTAATACTTAAATTTTATTAAATGAAAAAAAAAAAAAAAGATTAATAAAATGTTCGTAACGTTGGAAAAAAATTGAAATATTGATATTAAGCAACTGAAAAAAATATTGGTGGCTCAGACACGGTATTGGATAATTCAATTTTTAGAAAAGCATGCACCTAAATATTAGACTTTTTTAGTTATTCAAATAATCCTTACCAAAAACTCTCAGACATTGAATGTAAAATTAAGTTCAAAGCAAAGTGAAATTAATGTGGATGGTGGTTGATAGGGATGTTATAGAACAGTGGTTTCAAAGTGGGTGCAATGGCACCCTGAGTGCCCTAGAAAGAAGCGACTGGTACCACGAAGTGACCACGGTTTCAATAGATAATAAATAATAAAGATATACTCTAAGGTGTCTAAAAATTCTAATACGTTAAAGGGTGCCCGAATAAAAAAAGTTTGTGGATCCCATGTTAAAAAAAGAACAACACTATAACCAGAACGAGATAATGGTCATCTTTAGATATAGTTTTGGTGAAAAAAAAAAAGTGTGAAGGGTTTAGGCGCGTCTTGGAATAGGACATGTGAAGTTGAAAGTTTAAATAATTGTTAGTAACCCAACAAGTAATATAGGCCCAAATATTACTTCCAACATAAGAAAGAAAGCCCTATCTCCAGGGGGGGGAGGAATGTTGGGGAAAACTAGAAAACTAGAAGACATTAATTTTTAACATTCATAAATACTATCATATTTGAAAAATTGTTTTAGCTCATAAGTAGAACCCTGCAGGAACAAAATTTTAAATTTTTTTGTTAACAAAAGCTTTGAACAAACAACAAACAGCGGTAAAAAAATTTGATGTAAAACTTGGATTTAATGCTTTTTAAATTATGACGGCAGATTACTACTGAACACATTGAAAATATGCAGATGAGCTACAAAGGTTAGAAAGAAGAAATGAATAAAGCAGAAAGTAAATATGGTTTGAAAAGAATTTATTAAAATTGCATTGAGAAAAGGGAAATTTATGAGAGATTAAGATGATTTTATTTTAAATAATTAAAATACGCGCCCAAATAAAGTGCAGAATCTTTTAGCCAGTGCTATATTGAAGAAATATTTTTTTCCGCCATTTAACTCAAGATTTCAAAATATTGTGAAAGTACGACTACTTTTAATTGATAAATATTAATGTGAAAAACTTCAATAAATTTCGCACCAATGCTTGAATATACTTGTGATTTTTGTACTGTAACTTGTGACGAATGTTGAAGTTGAAATAACGTTATTATGATGCAATAGCGTTTTTCAATGTCTTGCCTGCATTCACCAACGCATACAGCAAACATAGCTACACCGTTTACCGTTTTGAAACGACATAAGTTAACAATATTTCTCTTCTTTTTTTCCTTTTCTTGCATTTTCCTTCTTTTTCTATGGGGAGGGGGGATTTTTTCACCGCTCAATTGCTACAAAACTAAGCCGATTCATTTGCTTGCTACATCATGTTTTTAATCAAGCTATTTTCAACTGTATATCCTATATCGGCTGTTCCTTAATTACGCTTACTTGAAAAAAAAAATACTGTGAGGTTTTGTTAATAAATGATTTACTTCAATTAAAATGCCTATTAATATTTTTTCTTTAGCGGGTGTCTCTTATTTTGACTTAAGGGAAAGTAGTCTTACTTATGTTTGAGAAACATTCTCATGATGAACCTGATGACAGTAGGTTGAGTTTGGAACATTTTCGAGAAAATTTGTTCTACATTCGTTTGAATTTTTCATACATTTATTTTGTACCATATGGAATATTTCAAAAATGACGCGCTTGAAAATGTGGGCTCGGTATATGTCGGACGTAACCAATCAACATTCAGTGGTTTTCCTAGTGTTTAACTTGAACCGTGTGTTTAGAAGAAACTTTCTTTTAGCACTTCCAGGCGGCAGACCTCCCCTCTGCTGTCGTAAACTTCTGCTTAAGTGACATGAGGGAATATACCATCACATCGGTGATCTCAGCGGCTCTATTATTGTTTTATTTAACAGGTACGTTGAACATTTTTTAAAAGAATGTATGCCTATCGGTTTGATTAAAAAAAATTGAAACAAATGCACGATTGGTGGTGTGTTTCATTCTGTATTCATGCTTTCAATTCTTCTTCCCTCGCACCCCCTAATTAAATATTTAAAAATAAAGTGTTATGTTTTGAGAAATTTTTTATGCATATGTATGGAATTTGAGAAATTCAGCGCTCGATCTGTGGTCTTTTTCCGTTCAGGTTTACTATTTCTGACATCTGGCTCATCTATTTTTTTTTTTTTACTTGGCGACTGTTTTTCCCCTAGAACGTTAGGTGTGGCTGTGATAACACAAGAAGTCCGATTTTAAAAAATTGCTTAAATGTGTTAAATTACTTGTACTGAAATTGGACACATTGATAATTTGTGTGATTAGAGAAAATGTTACGTAATTTAATAATCAAAGGATTTGTGCGTGCGCCGATTATGAAGCTATATACAGTTCGATCGAAAATTTATCTTCATGTTTACTTTTCTTTATCTTTTAACTATTTGATAGCATATTTAAACTGAAAATTTGGGACTTCAATTCCATTTTACTGTAATTTTTGCAACGTCTAACCTTTCATGACATTCTTTTAAATTGCCATAGTTTTTAGTATACATTGAAAATCGTTTTTTCTTCAGAAACATGCTATTCTAAATTTTTTCTTGTTTAATCACTAAGTGTGAAATTTATTCACTAAAATCAGTAAAAATTTTTCCAAGCATTTGCAAAATAATTACTGATTGATGTGTTTAGGAATTTTATGTATGATAATATAATTTATGGTGCAAGAAAGTTATTTTGTGTCCAAAGTATGAAATAAATTTTTCCAATAAATAACAGCATTCAAACAGTATTACAAATATGATTTTAGATGTAGTTGCCAATCCAGGAGGCTATTTTTATAAAAGCAAATATACATGCTCCTTATTTAAATTTTTTCCGGTGAGCGGGGGATGGCAAACCGTCTGATCTTAATGCAAATGTTATTGAGTAAAACAAAAACTACATACATTTATTTTTAAAAGCATCATATTTTTTTAAACTGGGCATAGGCGGCTTGTACAGGGGGGCCACTGCCCCCTGACTTCCAAAAGTAAAGGGGATTTGCCCTCTCACTTTTCATGGTAAAAGTTAATGATCGAGTGAAAAATGATTTTTTCTGTGAGTGGATTAACTAACTTCACCAAAATAAAAGCTGAAAATTCCAAAAAAATTATTTTTTTTCATATTATTTCATAAGAATGAATGAAAACCAACCAGCCTTTTTGATTTTTGTGGCCATATTTTTGAGAAGTCAATTAATCAGCAATGTTAAATTCTAATATTATTGAAAAATTGAAGCAAAAACACACATACACACATTTAAAGGTGCTGCTTCTTACCCCCCCCCTCCCTATTTCTTTCGATTCCCTCTCCTGAATTTCTCTTGACCCCCCACTTTTTTGGTGCACCAGCCGCTTATGAAGCTGGGGTTTAATTTTTAAAAGCGTCCCAATACTTTAGTATATTTGACGGCCGATTTTCCAGGAGGGGGTCATTGCTTCTCCATCCTAAATGATCGGTCTGCAAATATACTCTATAATACCAAAAGTATTGGCACACTTTTAAAAATTTGCATTTTAACGGATTTCCTTAGGAATAAAAGATCAATTTATTCTTTAACTTTTGTAATGCAAAATATAGGCTTCAGTTGACATTTTCGTATAAAATTTAAACAACCCATGCATTTAGGGGACCAAAAGAAGGAGAGACGGAGTGAAACAAGGCAAAAAAAAAAAAAAATTGATCATCCTAAATGTTCAATAGCTGGGAATAGTTTGTAAAATTTCAGAAATAAATTTCAGTTCTCTATATAAATATTTTACATATTTTCATGTAAATAGAATTGTATATATTCAGAAAAATAAAGCATTTCATTCAAAACTGCCAATTTTATTTGCCAGTTTTTGTCTCAAAACAGTTTTTCTTTAAACCTTAAAAAACTTGACAGCATACAAACGGGTCATTCCACGTCAAATCGCCTAAGGCTATGTGCCGTCATGTCTCGGATTTTGTTCAATATTTTTTTACGGATAGATACCTATGAGATAAACTCAAATTAATTTTTTTAGATTTTTTGAATAAAAATTTAGGGTTGTAGAATTTTTTGAAATTTTGATTATTTCTGAATTTTTGCTTTTTTATTTTTGGTATGCATTTTGAAAAAGCTCTATAACTTCCTCATTTTTCATTTAATTAAGCCAGTTTACGTATCATTTTAAAGCTAATTATTTTCTCCTTCAATATTAGTGACAAAAATGAGATTGTGAAAAATATAATTTTGCGAATGGTCGTCTGAAGTCAGATTTTGTGTTTTTTCAATTGATATGTTCAATAGGTCATATCTCCGGAGTACCAACTAAGAACTGCCCAATTTTTTTTTTCTGTGATGACGACATCATATACTTTTTATGTATAAAAAATTAGAAGGGTGTTTTCCGTTGTTTTGGAATAAAAAATTCAAGTGTGTTTTTTCAGTTGGTATGATTAATAGGTCATATCTCCAGACTACCAACTAAGAACTGCACGACACTTTTTTTCTGTTATGACAACATCATACCCTTTTTATGTAAAAAAAATTGGGAGGGTGCTTTTTGTAGTTTTGGAATAAAAAAATCAAACATGTTTTTGCAATTGGTATGATCAATATGTCATATCTCCGGATTACCAGCTAACAACAGCGCCATTTTTTTTCTATAATGAAAACATCATAATGTTTTTATGATCAAGATATTAGAAGGGTGTTTTTTGTTGTTCTGAAATTAAAAAAAAAAAATATTGAATTTTTGAAACAAATTTCTTTAAAAAGCAATAAGTTTAAAAACTCCGTAAAATTAAAAAAAAAAAAAAAAAACTATGCTATCATAAGGAAGACCACGACATGGCAGCTGAATGGCATTTTTTTGCCACGAGTCATGGTAAGAATGCATGCGATGGAGTAGGGAGCACAATAAAACGGCTTGCAATAAGAGCAAGTCTTCAAAGAACTATCGAAGGACAGATTTTAAATGCTATGATCTATTTCAATTTGCCTCTCCAAACATAAAGGGGATACAGAGGTTTTTCGTTACAGCAGTGGAAGTGGTTGCAAATGAAGATTTTTTAAAGCAAAGATATGAAAAAGCCTTTATAATAGTAGGTAGCAGAGAGAATTACTTCTTCAAGCCATTAGACACGAAGGGTGTAATAGTGAAGAAGGTTTCTGTGTTTGAAAAACCTTTTGTTGCCACTGTCGGAACATCGTAGAAATAAAGATTGTTATTCATGAAATTTTTATGCTTTCATTTGATAACAAGTTATAAAATGTTACGTAGATTTCAGAATAATGGAAACCAAATATAAAATTTTTCCAACCACCAAGAGCTCGCGAGTCTTTCTTTGTCAAACTATGAATGAAAGTATATTTAAAGACATTTCAGTTTACTTTATCATAATTCCTAACGGTTGATTGAGTGGCTAGCAAATAATTACTGAAGAGTAAAATAATTATGCAGCGACTTTTCACTACCAAAGCATGCAAGCAATAGAACAATATAAAACTACCATCAAGTATTTGAATGTAATAAATAGGATGTATTTTCATCTGCTTGTGACGTGTGATGTTGAGTAAATCTCAAATTTAAGTTTTAAAAGTTGATTTTAAAGTAAAGTTTTTTGCAAAAAACATGTTATATTTTTATTTCAAAATAACAAAAAAACTTCGTTCTAATTTCTTGATCATAAAAACATCATGATCTTTTCATTATGGAAAAAAATGGCGCAGTTGTTAACTGGCAATCCGGAGATATGACCTACTGATCATGTGCATTTAAAATCTGTCCTTCGACAGATCTTTGAAGACTTGCTCTTATTGCAAGCCGTTTTATTGTGCCCCCTACTCCATCGCATGCATTCTTGCCATGACTCGTGGCAAAGAAATGCTATTCAGCTGCCATGTCGTGGTCTTGATTATGATAGCATAGTTTTTTTGTTTTTTTTTTTTTAATTTTACGGAGTTTTTAAACTTATCGAAAACTTGATTTTTAAAGAAATTTGTTTCAAAAATTCAATATTTTTTTTTAATTTCAGAACAACAAAAAACACCCTTCTAATATCTTGTTCATAAAAACAACATGATGTTTTCATTATAGAAAAAAAATGGCGCTGTTGTTAACTGGTAATCCGGAGATATAACCTATTTATTGATCATAACAACTGAAAAAACACGTTTGATTTTTTTATTCCAAAACTACAAAAAGCACCCTCCCAATTTTTTATACATAAAAAGGGTATGATGTTGTCATAACAGAAAAAAAGTGTCGTGCAGTTCTTAGTTGGTAGTCCGGAGATATGACCTATTAATCATACCAACTGAAAAAACACACTTGAATTTTTTATTCCAAAACAACGAAAAACACCCTCCTAATTTTTTATACATAAAAAGTATATGATGTTGTCATCACTGAAAAAAAAAATTGGGCAGTTCTTAGTTGGTACTCCGGAGATATGACCTATTGAACATACCAATTGAAAAAACACAAAATCTGACTTCAGACGACCATTGGCAAAATTCTATTTTTCACAATCTCATTTTTGTCACTAATATTGAAGGAGAAAATAATTAGCTTTAAAATGATACATAAACTGGCTTAATTGAATGAAAAATTAGGAAGTTATAGAGCTTTTTCAAAATGCATACCAAAAATAAAAAAGCAAAAATTCTGAAAAAATCAAAATTTCAAAAAATTCTACAACCCTAAATTTTTATTCAAAAAATCTAAAAAAATTAATTTGAGTTTATCTCTTAGGTATCTATCCGTAAAAAAATATTGAACAAAATCCGAGACATGACGGCACGGCCGACTATTTAAATTAGGCGATTTGACGTGGAATGAGCCAAACAGGAGAAATGTAATGCTAATATTTCAAAGAAATTTATTGAAATGTGAAAATTTAAAGAGTTTTGTCATGGCATAAGCAAATGTGCAAACAAAAGTAATTTCTAACTTAAAAAATTTTGTAATCATATAGTTACGTCAACTGATAAAAATATTTCAGTTAAATATCTTTAAATTTTAGACTGATTTCATTGATCTTATGAGCTGTATTTTTATTATTCTCTGAAGTATGATTAATCAAATACAAATACGACGACCAGCAACAGGCACTGGGCCCAACAGGGCTAGTCCTAGTCAAATTATAGACCCCAATGAAGATCAATGGCCCTCTTAAAACTATCTACTCCCTTGC